>DWAN01005276.1:0-11382 GCA_018230445.1 Heliconius hewitsoni
TATATTTAATTACAATAAAATACCAACTAGTAAATAGCATGTATATATATATATATATATACATATACATGTTATTTACTAGTTGGTATTTTATTGTAATTAAATGAAGAATTCTGCGTAGATTGTAGTCATATGGCATGTTATTAAAACTAGTTATCAGTTCGGCGTGCGTGTCTTAACAATATAGTAAATACAAAATGGGTTTTTATATCTCTAAATGCTTTTTGCAATCATACTTTTTCTGCAATAACCTTATATAGATATTCCGAATAATTGAGTTTTTTTATAATCATGAAGTTGAATTTCTTAGAGAATATCTTTGGTAAGGAATTGTTGAAAGATTTTTATAATTGTTTTCCTTGCACAAAAAGTAGTGGCGTTTTCCTAATTACTACTTGGTACCAGATGGTAAAAAGGATTGATAAGTCCCAACGAATCTCAGTGTTCAAGGGATTGTTTCGTTGTTTCCGTTTGACTTCAACAAAGTAATCTTTTTGGTTAATACTCAATACAGCGGATGTAAAGCAACAATGGCACCTTATTGTTATGAAACATGTCGATAGCTGTCTAGGTTGCTATCGACGTCACCACATCGGCGTGGATTATGATATTCAATGATTGATTCAAGAGATATATACACATTCAATCATAATAACTCCAACAATCTACCACCGTAGGACAGCCAGAAATTAAAGATTTTTTTTTAAATAATTTATTTTGTAACTATGTAGAGATTGATTTTGATGTGTATTTATTAATAATTTTGAATGTATAATATATAAAGTAATCGATTTATTTTCATACAAGTATTTTTTTAAGTTCACGCTGTATCCTGCACAAAGCAAGGTCAGACAGGACAGAAGGAACCTAGTTAAAATTCTTCGTTTCCATTAAGAAAGTTTTATTCCTCATTTTTGCTCTTTGCCTCTCACTTTGCCTCATTAACAGAGCGAGGAAATGGAAATAATAAACATTTAACTCCCCCAAGTCGGAATCAAAATCCACAACCATCGCGTTTACAGGCGCACCCTTGTGCCCCTGCGCCATGACGGCCTCTATTTAAATTAAAATATTGAAATAATTAAAATAATATTTGAAATTTTGTGCAATTTTACGTTTCGCAGGTTTTACAGCCAAAATGCAATGTCAAAATTTGCTTTACGTCTTTTTTCGTTTTTATTAAGAATATAAATTAAATAATATTTATCGTTTACCACACGAAATAGTCAAAATATTATTTTTTCTTGTTTCAAAAGTTGAAATCTGATGTGTAATCTGTCGCAAGACTCTAATTCGGTGAGAGGCGGTTGCAGCACCAGTGTACCAACAAGGAAGTGATGGGGAAACCGTCGACCTTGGCTCGCGCTGGCTGGCTTCACGACACTCTGTACAGTTGCTTGCTCATCTGGCCATTTCATAACAATTCTTAAATTTTATGCATCATTATAATCAATCATTTGCGACAATAGCTTCAACAAATTAATGTTCACTTTTTCAAATTTAATTATTTATCTGATTAAAATATTAAGTGTATATACTTTTTACTTTTAATTTTGTTAAATTAAAAAAAATTATTAATATTTTATTATCTGTTAATAATGTCTTCTTGTCATGGACAAAAAATTTCATTAAATTAAATTACTTATTTCTTATAATAACTTAATTCAAATTTTCCGAAGGCATTTTACAAGAATAATGTTTCTATTCATTTTGTAAGGTATTTTATTGGGCGAGAGATATTAAAAAGTTTACAGATATATGTAGAATCTGTATAAACTGTATATATTTTTGCAATTCTCCTTTGTGAATACTATGAAATTAATGTAACACGGTCGTTACTAATTTGAAATTTAGAACAGACACACGGTTGCGTCGGCGCTGAATAACTTCAACTGTCATTTATAAACGTCGATTCTGATTTTCATATTCAATATCGAGATTCATAAAAAATGCCGACATCTTTACACAAGAATACGAATACCCTGTAAATGAATAACGCGTACTTGAATAAATTCTAAACAATGTTTTGTAATGAATGTTTATATGAATTATGTTATGGTCCGTGAATAGTTACATACTCATATAGTTACAGGTATGTATGTAATATTATATTGAAAGAATAGAAGCAAATAATAACATATGTATAAGAAAACATTTTGAATCTTACTCTTTGTTTACTTTTACAAATTAGTATGACTTTGATTGAATTTCATTGTTTGAATTTGTTGAGGTATAATTACAAACAATGGAAGAACTTCTTTTCTCAAAAACCATCCTCAACAAAAGATGTCGTTTTGTGCATATTCGTGATATAAACGTATGTACATAATTTTTTTCTTAAAAATGTTTATAAATTGTTGTAGTAATATCACATTCATATTAAAACAGATGAATGAGTTCTCATCATGAAATCGTAGATAAGCTCATTTGGAAAGTAATGTAGGTATCTACTTAAAGTTATGTAAAAAAACAAGCCTCGTTTCATTTGTAAATTGTATAAATTTAGTACACTAACAAGACCATACAATAGTAGCGATTGTTGCTTTAGGCTATCTTCGTAGTGTCGTATCTTAAGAGATCGAACTTGCTCTGCGGCGGTGCATGTAAGGAAAGAGGTATCGCCAAGCATCTGGCTTAATTAAAAACTACATTTTATTTCATTTAAAAAATATATCGTTGAGCTCAGTAGAGGCGAGGCATAAGCGCGTGATTGTAAATGCGGAAGGTTGTGGGTTCGATTTCCACTCGAGGTTTCGAGCTCTGGTGTCGAGGCAAAGCGTGGCTTTGAGGTCCACTACACGCAATGCCACCAGAATTAAGCGGAAAGTGGGAAGCGGAGTATCCTAACACTAGGCTCCCTCCACCTACCTTGCTTCATGCCAAATGCAGCGTGAAGCGGAAAAAAAATTGTACTAGATCACTAACGATAATGGATCTCTCAATCAATAATATTTAGATTAAGTTTGATACAATTTCATTCAGTAAATATATATAATTTTGTTATGTTGTTAATTTAATATAAAGTTATCAAAAGCTAATATTCTAAAATATATAACTACTCCGTCCTCTACCAAGACTTATAGTAGACTTGTATAGGTAAGTATATGATTACAAGGAAGAGTCCCCCTGGAGGTACTAAGCAAGCTTAGTATACAATCTAAAACCATTTCCGTCGTATATTTGCATTTCCTATCTCACTGGGTTCCTTAAATAAACTTCAAAGCGTTTATCAATTTATCGCGTCAACTCGACACATTAACCGTTCTGTGTTTGCCTCGTGAATTGATAACCATGCGGGGTAATCGATATAGATGCCTCGTTGGTACCTTTGCTGTTTGTGTTTACTGTGGTGACTGAATAAAGTTTAAATTTTTATCAATATTTACTTATATTGTTCTATTTTATTCCTGTATTTCATCGGTCGTCTCGAGGAAATGAAGTTTTTATTTAAATGTATATTTCCATTACTCCGCTCTGGTGTTGTGGCAAAGAACGGCGTTCAGTTCCGCCACTCAATACGCAATGCCTTCAAAATTCGGTGCAACGTGAGTAACAGAGTGTCTTTACACTTGGTTCCCTCTGCCTACTCTGCTGTGTGCGGGGTACGGCGTGACGCTGATTCTGTATTTCATATGAAGTGAGGTTCTTATAATTTAAAATTGTGGTTTAATAATGAACGATGTTACATTAGCGTAAATTATTTTTGCATTAAATACGATTGACTAGTCGTGGCCGCCCTGAAATTAGTTGCAGACGGTAGCGTACAATTGATTTTAGGATGTGTTTTTAATTATATCATCCAGAGTGTACAATATACAAGAGTTCAGAATGACTAACTTCTGCTCGCCATGACTCGATCATAGTACTGTACCATTATTAGCAACTAAGCAACACACAAGATGGTTTATAAATATATATTTGTAATTATGTCACACGGGAAAGTCGATGCAAAATAATGGAAGTAAACATGTAAAACAAAACAAAGTCATGTATGAATGTTCAAAAAATATATTCTGCAAAGTAGCTTACAGCTCTTCCTCCTGTAGATGGCAAAAGATCTTTAAAAGTTAACAGATTTTTTCTGGACCGCAGAATATTTATATATACTATATTTTTTTATTTACAACACTTATATACTAACTACAAATATTATGAAGTAGCAAACCTTCAAATACTTTTTTTATTTTGTTGTCAAGTTTTTTTTTATAAGTGCTCTTAATCTTTTTATTTAGTTCCTGATATAGGTATATATAAAAATAATAACTTACAAACAATTTAAGAAAAATAATAACTTATTTCATATAATATTTAAAAACAATTTACCGCCGAAGCCTTACGCTTCATACCTTCACTTACTACCAAGGTGAACCCTCAGGCAATCTAGAAATCAGAATTTGACGAAACATTTATATTCGTTAGTTATGAATCGAAATTAAATCGGTATTCACGTCGATTGCAGTGACATTTTGAGCCTCTATCACTGACCCAAGAATGACGAAGCGGTTCCAAGAAAACTTGTTTAATGATGATGTTGCAAGGAAAAATAGGATAGATATATATTTTCCAACGTGAGAGGAAAAGAGATGATGAGTCTGACTTCATTCTCTTGCAAGATGGAAGCGAAGGCAGAACCTTTGTATCAAAAGTAAAAGTGAACGCTTTTCTGTTTAGAAGGTGGTAAATATATTACAGACCTTGATTTCCTTTATCTGATGATTTGGTCTGGTGATTATTGTTCTCATAACTTATGAAAATTGGATTGACATTTATACAAATCTATCTATATATCTAAATATATATTTATTATAAAACATAAAAGAACAATTTAAACATTATAAAACTCTTTTGCCCAACATAATTAGTTTAGCGTAGGTATATTACTGCATTTTCAACATACGAGTACGTGATTGTAATCACGAATGGCGTAAAAGAATATCTTTGTAATAGCGTGACGCTTAAGTCATAATGATTCATAGTAGTTAATTAAATTTATATAGACTGCTCGGCAATTATTTAAATATAGGTAAAAATCAAAAATTTTATTAAATCAAGCCGTACGCCGTACGCAGGGTAGCCGTATGCCGTAGGTAGGCAGAGAGAACCTAGTGTTAAGACACTCCGTTTTTCACTTTTCGCCGAATTCTGGAGTTGAGTGGTGAAACTCAAAGCCGCGCAATTTAAATAAATATTTTACTTCCTCGACTTGAGTTGAATCCACAACCAGTCGTGTTTACAGCCACACTTTGCGCCCCTGCGCCACGACTGGCCTCTAATATAGATAGATAATTCTTATATCTAAAGTCAATTTTTACAAACTTCCAAGAAGCCACCCAGAAGTACCGGAGTAAACAGAGTTAGTAGAGTTATCAATAATCGTGAGTTTGTCATTTGGGCTCTCAACACAACCGTTCAGCTCTTATCGCCAGATAGCCTCGACCTCTTCCCCTGGTGCCACCATTTGTCATAAGCACTTTCAACTTTACGGTCTACATAATAAGATTGTGGTACTAGTACTACTGTGCAGTACTCCTGAAATGTATATAAGCGATATGGACGATATGAGGAAGATACGAGGAAGCCTAAACTGTGGATGTGGTTATGTTAGGTTATTTTTTTATTTTATTTATATAAATTTAATTAACCATCTATATGTTAGTATGCTATTAAAGCAATTTAAAAGCCAAATTGATACATTTTTTTGGTTTTGTAGTAAAACAATGTCTTTATTTTTTTTTTTATTATGAATGAGATATTTTTTTTTATTTTCAGAGTATAAATATTTTTTATTTTTGTAATATGTATATATATCTTATCATTTATTTACACATCCTTGATAAAAACTATAAGTATCTAGTACTTGTCTAGAGCAGTGCTTAGCATTAAGCTAGGAGTGGCAACCAGAAGTGACAATTTATAATGATACCTGTTTAAATTCATGTTTTAAACAAGCTTATATATATTACAAAGCGACAAAACATTAAATCGCCAATATTAGTACTAAAAATAGTTATCCATTTCATTTATTAAATATTATTTTTATGATTTAGGAAGGAAATAACACATTTAATTACTTTTAAATATCAAATAAAATATAATAACAGAGCGCATAATAAATGCAAAAGTAGTTTTATATATATGGATAAATAAGTGTTCAGTCGATACGTTTATTGACAGCATTCGTTTCCCATTCATTATTTCCGCTTAGTGGCTACGAATTGCGGAAGTGGTGATCACATTGTAACTTTCTTAAAAATTGCTATGAGTACGTACGTAATATTTATTTAAATGTTTCTTTTTTTTATCTTTATTGTTAAACTATATGCTTGTGTATATTTATTGTGTGCTTACATCATTGTTTTGTACAATTTTTTTTTGTTTGTAAAAGTAACACTTCAAGGGTTTTGTGTTGCCACTCGAAAAATTACGTATTATTTAATAATTTTAGCTTTGCAAGGTGGTACCACGTTTAATGGTTTTTAATATTGTTATTTTTTTACCTTTCTTACGTACCAGCAGACATAAATATACGTACGTCTGTTGACTTATTTGCCTTTCCCTTTATATTTTTTTTTATTTAAAAAAACCGATCAACTAGGACTCATCTACCAAGGGTTCAACGGAACTTTTCTAAATCACTACGGCAATTTCAGGATTTTAAGTAACACAAATTTTTAACCGACTTTCGTAAAAGGATGAATGAAATTAACTATAATTATAAGTTCTACAATTGTAATGGTTTTTATCTGTGATATGTAAAAATATTCTATTTTTTCGACTTTTTCTTTATCTTTCATAACAGTAGGCGAATTTCATACAAAATATAGCAAAAACGATGGTTATGCATCGCAATCGAAAGATACCCCATTTGTTTGCGTGTATCTTTCGATTGCGTTGATTTAGAAGATTGATATTTCGGTGCTCCAAGGGACCGTAGAGCGGAATATTTGATATTTATTTCAGCTTGACATCTGAACGCGAGATAAATGGTCTTTACTGATGGACATATGAACAACACACTGTACAATAAAGGTTCCTTTTTTTTTTTAAGGTACAGTACCCTAAAAAGGAATAAGTTTTAAATACTGTAAATAAAATACTTGTAAATTTTCCTTACATTAGATTACATTAGTAGTAGTAATATAAATTTTGAGACCATTCGTGGCGCCATTCTAGGGTGCCACTGTAGACGCGACAAATTATGGGTTGAATTCCCATTGCAGGAAATAAAATATTTAATGTTTCTTATTTCCTCGCTCTCGAAATAAGGCGAAACGCAGTTGAGTTCCACCACTCAATACGCAATGCTTCCAAAATTCGGCGTGAAATGGGAAACTGAGATGCCTTAATAGGAATGGAGTGTCAACACTAGGTTACCAGGTTCATTCTGCCTACCGTGCTATGTGCGAGATATAGCGTGAACCTAATATAACTTTATAGAAAAACTTTAATAAAAGTATAAGTAAGTATTACTCATTTAGTTCCCTTAAAAATAGAGCACACTTACCGCATCCGTATGATTCTAGTGTAAAACTATAAACTAGGTACTACTCGCCGAAGTTTTACAACTACATATCGGTATACTGTACATTTAATATTATATGCTTGTATATTTGGTACACTGTACATTTAATATTATATGCTTGTACATTTAATATTATATGCTTGTATATTTGGAATTTTTAAAATGTTACTAAGTTAATCAGATTAAATTAATTGTAGTAATATGTTATAGAAATTTAATACAAATTAAAAATAAATCAGCTTTACGATAAGTCTCGCACACAGAATGGTAAAAACAGTGAATATAATGTTAAGACTTGGCTTCTCACTTTTCACCGAATTCTGGAGGCATTGCGTGTTGGGTGGTGGAACTCAACGCCGCGTTTTGCCTCGATAGCTTGGTGAAGATATGAATACATATTTTTTAATAAATATTTAATTTCTTCGAGTAGAGATCAAACCCATATCCAGTCGCAGTTACAATGACACACATGTGCTCCTGCGTCACGACTAAACCATGTTAGGTGGCTAATTAAAATTATTACTATTATTATTTTTAACATTTTTTAAAATGTTATTCCACACTTAGGAAAGAAAACAGACATCATGCTTTATAAGTATTAGATACTATTTTCATTAAGTTAATCAGATTAATTTAACAACATGTTATAGCAAAAAATAACTAAATTGGAATTATTGTTACAGATTGAAATCTTAATTAATAGTAGGTAAAACAAAACAAAAAAAAAATTTAGCAAAAACAAAATATGTTCTTTATGTAAGACTTAAAAGCTACGACCATTCATTAAATACGTTCAAAATATGAAAAAAAAGAAGAAGCAATTGTAGATTTAAAAATAAAACTTGTTTACGCTAGAAAATCTGTCAGTAAATACCGTGGAGCAGGATTATTTTCACTCGCTAAAGGGACGAGCTAAATGTAGTTCAAGAGTTCTCGGAAAGCGGTGGTCGCCTCAGGGCTTTTGTTTTTGAACGTGACTCGGGATTTAGATGCACGCAAATTAGCTAAATTTGGCCCGAGTCGTTCAAATACGGGGTTCACTATCGAGTCGACGATTATATTTGTAGTTCTTACTTCGTTTCGGGCTCGGTTTTCTGAATAAACAATAGATTTCTTTATTATAGCTCGTAGCTTCACGCCGTATCCTACAGGGTATGCAGAGAGAACCTAGGAATCTAGTGTTATGACACTTGCGTAGTCGTTGTCAAATTCTGGCGTGTTAAGTGGCGTAACTCAACGTCGCACTTCGCCTCGTCAACAGAGCGAGGAAATTAAAACATTATTAATTATTTCTGAACCCGCAACCGTCGCTTTGCGCCTCGACTGAATTAACGTTTGTAGTTAATCTAAAATATGGCCATCTTATTAATACTAATAAATAATAAGAATACATCTAAAAAATATCTATATAATCTTTATATATACAAAAATAATGAAAAACATACAGATATGTATGTTCTTCATAGAATCGTAAACTATTTAATTTACGATTTAGCAAAGTTGTTGTGCATGAGCAGACGAAGGTTTCTGAATTGGTACGACAATTATTTTTTTTTCGAAATGAAAAATCAATAAAATGACTCAATATTAATTGAATATTTGTACTTCGTCTTTCATTCAAATTTATTTTAGTTGGTGGCGCAGCAAATGCCACTGAGTATACAGCTAGTTATAAATGACAATTTAAGCAAAATTAATCTTTTTTATTGATCTAACTTACAATGTGTTTGAACAAAAAAACTAACTTGTTTATTATCAATAGTGCTCATATAAAAGTGTTTGTGACTGGACTTAAGTGGCTATAATAACCGCCGCTATAATTATCATATTGTACCGATGTTATTACACTGTAAATCCATTTTAGAGCGCACCCTTCTTTAAATAGCCCGGCCGAGGGGAGAACTAGATTGGCACACCGCCATAAGTTAGATGCGGGTAGTTCACGTTCCCGTGTGGAACCAACTCTGTTTTTGTTACAAAGTGACGGTTGGCGGTCGAGCGGTCGTTATTAGTATATTGATTTTGCTTAGATAAGTGAAGACCTATTATGAATATACATGGGTACTGGCGCATTCAAATTGACAGATCGACTTTTTTTTAATCTACAAAAAGTATATATATATATAATCTAAAATGTGATTATCTGTAATTGAAATATTTGACTAATTAATTTTTAATCACACTAGTTTTTGTCTTATTCGTCTATTAATGATAAATTATAATTATGTTCTATAATTAAATCTACAGAGTTAACAATAAAAAAAAATTACAAAATAAAATATTTTAATTTAAATTAAATTACAGTTGGATTATTGATTGCTAAGCTTTGATAGTTATTCGATGGTGTTAAAATTAGCTTTGTGTGAAGGGCGTGAGTGAAAGCAATAAGCCGTTAACTGAATTTATCATATGCTAGCGGCTCTTTAACTGTGAGGGCTAAGGGCTGGCCACCCCTAAATAGAGTAATCTGTGTTAGGGGCAAGATATGCGGGTTCCGATGAGTTTTAACACATTTTTTAACAATTGATTTGATTTAACATACCAAGCTCTACGTATAACTATATAAGGCTCAAAACTGTCTGGATTTTCAAATAAAATATGTCTTGCAATCTGTTATTAACGTGGAAATCAAAACAGGGTAAGATTGATGCTATGGGAACTTGACATGGGATCGTGATAGCTTCATAAATTTGTTTTTATTTATTATCATTATCCAGAATAATGTGGTTGTTCGTGATTTCAAAAGCAAGAGGTATTTTTTAAAATGTTTTTTAATATATTTTAATGTAGTAAGATTTACAATCGAAATGTCATACTATGTGGGATGTATTTCAGTATGAATCAATTACAAATTGATTTCGTATCAAACAACAGCTCCTTTTTTTGTATACACTATCTATCTATGTAAATACATATATCCTTAACATATTTTAAAAACGTGTCTAAATAATAAAAAATTGACATGTCGACGCATCGTCAGGATATCGCAATGCAAATTTATTTATTTTTAAAATATTTTCGTTACCGCTATGAAGCGTACTAATATATAGAAAAAGGCAATTACATTAACTATATATGTATACTAAAATATATAAAATATAAACATTTCACCATCACCAGACGAAATCATAGATAATCATAGAAGGGCATGCTTTCAGATAGATCTCAATACAGTCTCCTTCATATTTTTTTTTCCATTATAAATTATAAGCGATCGCTAGCGAAGGATGCGGAAACGAATAGACAATGTGACTTAAATGTATTAGTATGAGACCCTTCCGTGTTCCTTACTCGTTTGAGCGACACGCCTTAAGAGATTGGCTTTATACTTAAGTTTTTCCTTATACTTTAGTACAATTAATACAATTTGCATTCGTTTAATAAATATCCTTATTAGCACATAACTTTAGCAGGAAAAATATTTTTTAGAATCGACTCTAATACCTAATACCTATTAAAAATTATACTTATTTACGAAATAAAATAACATTTTATATTATTTGACAGTGAAAAAATATATAAAAATTGGAACTGCTGAAAATTGGAGTTTTATAAGTGGGACAAGTGCACATTGTTTTGAAGTAGTGGATACTTACTTCACTACATGGTTATTTTCTATACGTTACTTCCCAATTACAGAAGATATCAATAATTACCATTTTTTCCCTGATTTGGGTAAAGGTTGGAACCCTGAGTCTCGTCAGTCGTAGAGTCTAGTTACGCAGAAAGTGGAGAATGAAATAATACTTTATATTATACTGCAGTAAGCAAATCAAAAATCTTTAAAGGCTTATTATCTAGCTTATCGGCAGAAAGTGGGGAATGGAGTGTCTTAACACTAAGTTCTCTCTGCCTACCCT
>DWAN01005277.1:0-11382 GCA_018230445.1 Heliconius hewitsoni
TCGCATCAGGTAATGCCGGGCCCCGGCGCCCAACCCATCTTAAAGGCCGGCAACGTACCTGTAACTCCTCTGGGGTTGCACGGGGTCGTGGCCGGCGGTAATCACTTACCATCAGGTGATCCGTACGCTCGTTTGCCGTGTCTTTTCCATAAAAAAAAAAAAGTAATTATTTCATCTCCTCTAGTGGGGATCGAACCTACAACCAGTTGGTTTTGCAGTCACACTTTGTGCCGCTGCGCTACGACTGGCCTCAATGTTCTAACGTACTTAATTTTCGAAATACTTGGGTGGTCCAATGATGATGCCTAACGTACATATTCAAGAATTAAAATTAAATATCAGCTTCACGCTGTATCCCGCACACAGCCGGGTAGGCAGAGGGAACCTACTTTCGTCGAGTTCTGGAGGCATTTTCATTCAAGTATTATAACTATGAGTAATAATAAGATATATTTTATAATCAATAAAAAAATTATTAATAAATAACCTTTCTTTATATTATTATAT
Organism: Heliconius hewitsoni; assembly: GCA_018230445.1. Classification (NCBI taxonomy): domain Eukaryota; kingdom Metazoa; phylum Arthropoda; class Insecta; order Lepidoptera; family Nymphalidae; genus Heliconius; species Heliconius hewitsoni. The sequence goes on from DWAN01005277.1 coordinate 508, forward strand.
TATTATCAATGCATCAAATTATCATATTATTATCATATTAATATACATAAAAAAGACACCAGTTGTGGAACAGGGGCACAAGTGTGTGACTATAAACGCAATTTATTGTGAGTTCGATCCTCATTCTGGGAATGAACTATTTATTTAAATTTTTATTTTCATTTCTTCGCCCTGGTGTCGACTCAAAACGCGGTGTGGAGTTGTTGAGTTAAGTTAGGTTGCGCAACACGCAACGCCTCTAAGATTTGGGTGAAAATGGGAAAGGTAGTCGTACGTCTTCACTACTTTCCCCCTGCCTACCTAAAAATTAAGTAATAACCTTTTTCCGCTTAAACAATTTCAATAGTAAAAATAGTGAAAATAAATATAGTATAGGTTAATTCAGAATTGAAATCAGCGTATTCAGCCAAACAAGTCTCCCACTTTACAGATATAATAAAAACAAACAATTTAGACCACTAATATTCAATATAAGAAGATTTTTCAATTTTTATTTCAATCTTATGAAAGAAAAATACTTTTTAGATAACATAAAATTTGTAAAAATCTTCCTACAGAGATGCTAGCAACAAAAATAATTTGCAACAAGCATATAAGAATTTCGACGTAGCCCGATGAGAACGTATGGCTTAGTTGATGAGAGCACTTGGACGCTCCAATGAGGCGCGGGTTCGATTCCGCTACGTTCAAAATTTTTATGTTTTCTAAAAAGTATTTTAATATAGATAGAGTTGAACAGATAGGTCGAGAGTTCCATTCCCACTCAAGAAAATAAAATATTTATTTTTAAAGTTCCGTACCTTTTGGGGAAAATCATTGTCCGTCTGTCTGTCTCTCTGTGTTCTGAAAAAATCGTATTTCTACATTTTCTTCAAAAAAAGATATGGACGTTTACTTATATAGCAAAAAATGCGTATTTCGACACTGTGAAGAGAATCAAAATTAATAGGGGACTTCCGATTGACCTAGAATTATGAATTTTAAATGAAACTATTTTAACCGGATTAAGATTATATTTTATTTTGCGGTATATTTTGTTTTGCGGTGGGCGAATTTGTTAATTTCCTCGCTCAGGCAAAGCGCGGCGTTGAGTTCCGCCACTCAACACGCAACGCCTCCAGAATTCGGCGGATAGTGGGAAACGAAATTACTTATGGAAACGGATTGTCTTAACACTAGTTTCCCAGATTGCCTTTGCCGACCCTGCTATGTGCGGGATAGCGTGATAGCGTGAAGCTAAAAAAACACCATGGCCTAATTAAACTGTGAGAGAAGGCAAAACTCTCGATTGTGCGCCGTTGCAATTACCCTCAATCAAGGATTACAGAAATTTTGCAACGCTATTTGAAATGCTAATAGAACTAGAACTCTGTAGGCTGTACTATGAATTATATTTACTCATCTTCTTTATTTGGTATCTGTATTTATTTTTGACATTACGGAAAATAGATATAGAGATTAAATAAAATTACTATCTTACATTGTTATTATTTCAGTCTTTAAGGTAAGGAAGAGATCGCTCATATGTATGTCCAGCCCACCTTTGTACACAATTTTTTTTTAAATAAAAAATAAAAATATTTATTTCTTTTTACTATTTTTTTTAGCGTCATATTGTATACCAGTACTGCATACAGCAGTGTAAGTAGAGAATACCTGTAATAGTGTTAAGTCACTCCTCCACCTTCCGCCGAATTTTGGAAGCATTACGTGTTGAGTGTCTGAGCTCCACACCAGAGCGAAGAAAAATATCAAAAATTTCATTTCCTCGAGTGGGATTCAAACTCACAACTCATCACGTTTACACTCACACGCTTGTGCCCCTGCGCCACGACTGGCATCTATTTTTTTCTACTAAATTACTGCTATGCGGGCAAGATTGTATTATACTATACCATATAGGCATAACCCATACGGCCAATCAGTTTATTAAATTAAAAGACGTCTAGCCATTCATTCGGTAAAGGTTATCGATTCAGTTTATTCTAGGAATAAGGCCGCCTCTGTACATTATGTATTTATAGTATTTCGAATGGCATAACATTTTATTCATAAAATATTAGCAACCCACATGCGGCTTCGCCCGCTTAATTTATCGTTATAAAATACGAAATCTACAATTTATATAAAATTGTAGCCTACGTGCTATTCTAGTGTATAATCTATATTACTGTAAAGAATATCTTAAATTTGTTCAGTGGTTTTTTGTGAGAAAGTGGAGTAAACATCCATCCTCACTAATTTTCACATTTATAACATAAGTAATATCAAACAAATATATATTTAACTCTTTTAATTATAAAAACAAACTAATTCATAGTTCCTGCTTCTTTTACCTGAAATTGGTATCAGTTTTAGTTGATAGGGTCTACACATCGGCTCAACCTATTTTGCTTTCCACAATTTTCAATATCCTCAGTGATTACACCATGGGCGCTCATGCAACCATTGCTTCCCGAAGAAATTCCAAGAGTCTGAGGGTCACACGCTTCAAAATAAGACTCTACGTCTTGATTCTCATGTAAGATCCGTTTAAAAAAATCCAGTCAAGTGCGAATTCGAGGGTTTCGTACCAATTTCATTATTAACTTAAGTTTTCTGGCGAACACTCTCAATTTGTATGAAATGAACGACAATTATAAGCTTACTGTGATTTCTTTGTGTGATATAATTATAAATTTCCATTTCGATTTTTTTTCTCTCTTTATTAATACTGATTCTCACTTTTGATTTCATACAAAATATGGCAATAACGATGTATGAAAGCCCGTAGTCTTTTGATTGCGTTGACTTAGCAACTTTATTTTTATGTGCCTAAAGGTACTACAGACAAATATTTAATATTAATATCAGCTTGAGATCTCTACTTGATGTTGAGAAAAAATATCTAGACAGACGGACAAAAATATAGATAGGCCGATAGACCGACAGACGGAGATGGCCAAGTGACCTACGTTTTTGAAATTGAATCCACAACCACTGCGTTTATATATACCTACTTCTATATTCTATAGTACATGAATGTGATATATTAATAAAATATGGTTACGGAATACATATTTAAAACAGAATACCACCATACATTTAATCTTCTACTCGCATTTTTCAATAAACTAAGCAATAAAACTTAATTGAATATAGCAAATTTGGAAACTCATGACCTAAATAATATACAGCCTTAGCCCGTACTTCAATAACGAGATGAAATCTATATATTATTTGAATGAACTGCAAATAATGGAACGAATTATAATATAAATTATCACATATTAATGTGGTTGTATATGAAATGTATCGTTGTATATAAATAATGTGACTAACAGTTTGATTTTAGAGAAAATATTTATATTTAGTGTTTCCTTGTTGTTTCCTTGTCTGATTAAACTAACAGCGGGGTTAAGTTACGTGAGAGACTGATAAACTTAATAGCAATCTTCCGTTGTCATAAATGTGTCCAGTCCTAAACCGTCCTTGATTATTTAAGAATTACAAGTGTGTCCACATCACTTATCTATTTCATTGATGGGGAATTTCAGTGTATCAAATCTTATATAACCAGACACAAACCAATATTTATACATTATAATCAGAAAATTTCTAAAAGCAGTATATATAAAATAAAGAATAACGCTTATACTTGGTTTTATATCTACTGCTATTACAGGCAAATTTACATCTTTGTCCTTCTAAGACACTTTATTATTACAACGGGCGAAGACAGCGCGCGCTGACACACGATGCAACCAAACGACGGACTCGAAAAATTTTTTTACCAATAATTTTCCGAATTCAAACCGAAAATCATAATAAAATTTAATTTTCCCATTTTTATATTTATTTATTTATTCATATAAATCTTAACCTAATACAATGATGGCTTATATTATATATTACAATTTTCAAGGTTAAGCAACAAAAATTGATAAAACGCTACCCTCCGTACTAGTTTAACTGTATGACGGTAGGATAGTAATTTTTACAATTAGGATATGCATAGGAAGGAGAGCTATAAACTAAATGCATTTTTAAACCTAATAACTCGTTTAGTGGTTGAACCATAAAATTCTTTACGGCACTTGACACAGTCGCGAAAGAGTTTGAAACTAACCACTGTAGATTTTAATGATGATTGAGGTTACTGTATTTTGTACTGTAGAAATATATTGAATCTTTAATTTTTTGTTTATATAGACTTCTTTTTAAATTTAGTTTAACAAGTGAGAACGCTAAAAGTTAGTTTTTAACAATGATAGTGACATTTGAAATAACTCTATCGCTTCGCCTTCTCTATGAGGACGAGGGGATTGTCTCTACTAATATTTTAAATGTGTATAGCAGGATAGGCAGAGGAAACTTAGTGTTAAAACATTCCGTTGTCTACTTTCTTCTGTATTTTGGAGGCATTGCGTTGAGTTATGGAACTCAACGCCACGCTTTGCCTCGACACCAGAGTGAAGATACGAAAATATAAATTAAAATAAATATTTCATTGCCTCCAGTGGGGATTGAACCCACTACCAGTCGTGTTTACATTCACACTTTACGCCCCTGTGCCACGACTGGCTTCGAACTGGTCTTTGAACTATTGGAATGATATTTTATGTGTATTTAAGAAAAGACCAGTGAAGCGGACTGTCTGTACCAAATACAAGAATGTAGATTTACGGGAAATACCATATAGGTTTTGATGACGCAACGAATAAAGTTAACAAACTGTAGTTTGCGTCCGTATACACTAATTTTGTATGAAATGGGCTACAAATATAAATTTATAATAATTTGTTTTCTATGATATATCTACAAGTTTTATATTTTTATTTTTCGATTTTTTTTCTTTATTTGTAATGTAAGATAGGACTTAGAAGACTTCGAGGCAAATTCCAACTGTAGTAGTACTCTATAGATTATGATAACGCGGAGAGTTACAAAAATAATGAACCAAAACCGACGCATAAATACTCATATCTTTTGACTGCGTTGATACCTCAATGCCATAAAATCGATATCACGATTGTCCGTCTGTCAAGTGAAATGGTCTTGATAGACGAACTGACAAACAACAAAGTGATCCTATAAAGGTTTCCTTTTTTCCTTTTAATGTACAGACCCCTAAACATGGATCAATTATTAATTAAGTAATTTAAGTCTTTTGAGAATTTATTTTATTTAGAGCGTTAACTTACATTGGAGAATCCTAAATCTTGACGTGTGGGGAAGGAAGAGTCTAAGGTTTCCTCTGCTATTTACGAGACACGGCTAGAAGTAAACTGTTTTCTGTTCACCATTTTAATATTAGAATTTTATTTTTGACTTTTTATATGTAATAATGAGGCCAGTCGTGACGCTGGGGCACAAAATGTGTCTGTAATATCGACGGGTTGTGGGTTCGATCCCCACTCGAGGAAATGAAATATTTATTTACATTTATATCTTCATTTCTTCGCTCTGGTGTCGAGGCAAAATGCGTCGTTGAGTTTCGCCACTCAACACGCAATCCCTCCGGAACTTGGTGGAAAGTGGGAAACGGAGTGTCTTAACGCTATGTTTCCGGCATGTTTCCTCTGCCTACCTTGCTGAGTGCGAAATACAGTGTGAAACTGATTTTTTTTATATGTAACTATTCTTTTAACGTGAAACCTTTAATGGACACACCCTCTACACTATTCAAACGATTTCATTAAGGGTAATGACGCGAAAATAATATCTTTAAGTTAAGGTCTAATGATCACTGAAACTGCCAGTATTGTAATTAAAAAGCCACAATTTCCGGTGACTTAACCACTTTAGGAACACAGGGTTCAAAGGTCGACTTGAAAGTAATACAATATAAAATATAAAAAAAACAGCAACCATTTATATTTATAAATACAGATAAATTATTATGAACGCCAGCGCCATCGTGATGCAATGGAACAATGTCTGATGGTAAACACAACAATTGTAGGTTCGGTCCACACTGAAAAGATTTTTTCCGCACTAATAGACAAAACGCGACGTTAAGTTCCATAATTCACTTAGCCACTCAACTGTACTGCTACACTCAAGCTGTAGAAAAAATGATAAATGAATATGTTCTCTCTACGTAGTTCAAGGCTTTGTGCCAGAGTATTAAGAAAATACCTTACATTATTTTGTAAGCCATCATAATAAAGGGGTGTCATTGAAGCACTTATAATGTCATTAACACTCCAATATATCACTGAAATACCCCCGCTGTTCCCTAACGTCAGCATTACTAATCTTTTTTCAGACAGCCGAAATATATAGGCTTGAAAACCACCCTGGTTTATATAAAATACGGGATTCTTAACCCCTACTTAAATTTTATTTATTATAAGTCGATCTGCTTTTAATGGCCATGAATAAAAATAAAACTATTATCTACATTTAATTTTAATTATTTACTCGATACGTTTTGCCATTTTGTATAGAACAAAATTCGCTTTTAAGTATTTCGTCATCATCTTATTCAAATTTATAGACATCACATATATATAATCGTTTAAAAATATTGATGTCCGAATAAATTAAAAATTCAATAAAATGATTGAGTCATTTTGTCTAAAAATCAACAAATATGCAGTTGGCTTGAGTATTTTGTTTTTAGATTCATACTTGCAGCCTATTGAATATAATTTGAATTAGAAAAAAAGTAAATCAGACCGTTTTCTTAATATAGGTTGTTGAACAAGTTGTCACCATTTACAAGTAATGCGGCCCCTGAGGAGATGTAAGTGCCGATACGAAGAAATGGCATTAATTGCTTTGGAAACGCTTACATAGATAGCACGTTAACGTCGATTATTTACGCGACTAACATTATTGATGTGATTTTCAAATTAAAAAGGGTTCTTAAGAATAATTTATAATTTTAAAATATTATTTTAGTTTATCTTGTATATATATATATATATATATAAGAAAAAATATAAAAGAAAACTCTTTTTGCCCTTGAAAATCATGTCAAGATCAATTCAAGGATACGTAACTACTCACGAGAGTCGATGTGCATATGCATAGAGATTGTTAGACCACAATTGCACAGCTGGATAGATGACACCATGCTATGACTTTGACACTGTACTGTCCCCAGCGTGTAAGGCTAAAACCCATGCATGTTTTCAGTTCCAGAAATTCCTGAATTAAGTACAAGCTACAACATTCGTTTTTTCGAGTAAATTTTCAATTCTCGTGAGTTAGAGTCTTCTCAATCGATATCATATTGTCAGCCCATTCAGTCACTTGACCTTTTCGATATGTGAAATTGGATGCCTAAATAACGATAAAAATTACTAAGGAAAATATTCATATTCATATTCTTACTAAAAAATAATGAGAACGCATATTTTTGATAATGAGAAGTAATAAAATTACAATTTTAAAAGCAGAAATGCAATTATTTGATAACACCTCGTGAATTACATCTAAATTGGGAAATACTCCTAAAAAAATGATTACTCAAAGAAACGAAATGTGATAACTAGATAACTAAAACCAACAAACCAAACATACACCACACTTACAGCGTATAACACATACATCCCTTTATAGGCGACCGATCATTGCATCGAGCTCGTCAATCTCTCACAGGTCCGTCCAGGATACAGAAATACCAGGATCTGATACTGACAAACGAGGCCATAAATGGAGACACGTTCAAGCTGTCATGGCCTACTACCAGGCACTAAGGAAAATTAAAAGGTGTGCAGGCGAGGACGACGGTAACGCCGCATCGTTGTCAATTTTATCGTTATTTATATTAACTGTTTCTTTATTTCCAACTAATGTGCTGTACGTCTGTCTGTCGTGAATAAGATTTCGAGAATGGTATTTTCTGGTCGATGTATTTCTTATCGTGACTATGTGCCTTTTCTAGTTTCACTTTGAAATTGTCTTCTTTTATTATACTGTTTCTTGGAATATTGATTCTATTGTATTAATTATTTGTAATATTTTATTATTGTTTCATGCATTCTGACCGTTTGACATCTTAATAGATTTATGAGACTTAGTGATATCAACTAGATTCAGTTAGCTGTTTAGTTTTAGCGCCAATAGGACTTTATACTCTATACAGAATCTAAATTTTAAGTTCTAATTTATTCTAAGTGGGACTTTTATTTTATTAATTGCAAGGCCGCATGTCACTTGAGGTAGTATTTGTTTATTGTTTGCACGTAAAGTGAGTTATCTGTCCACAAACAAAAACAAAACCACTTTTGTATATTCCTACTTATGCAGACAGCTTCACTTCGCGGTACTCACTGTGTTATAAAAACCTTTTTTCCAACGCTCTGAATAAATTCTGTATTTTAATGTACGCCATTCACCAAATGCTTTAATAATACTTATATTCTAGTTTTAAATGTTTCAAGCATAATATATATTGTAGAATATAAAATAAATATAAGCTTTTTAATTTAACGTACATTTAAGGAATATAAATATCAATAATAATTTGTATTATAATTGAAAAAATGCCTAGTGAGTGATGTGACATTACCATACGGAGCCTTTTTTGCTGATGCCTTAATCATAACTAAGTCTACCTTTAAATAAATCACATACAATGAACTAAATCGTTCCCTCAAATTTTCTTATATTATTAAAGATTATAAAGCAGATTCTAACTTTATTAAAAGTGGTTATTACACACATTTAGAACTAACTTTGTTTGATTGAAATTGATAAAGTCATTCTATTAAATATTTTATCCTAAATAACGCAGAACAAAGTCAAATCAAAGATGGATGAAGTTGAGGACAACCGTGCAATTAAGTTCTGCAATCCAGAAGAAACCACCATTGAAGAGAGAAGATTCATTTTTGAAAAGGTTCTCCACACGACAAATTCCGGAAACGCAAGAAACTGTGAGAATCTATCAGAATATTGAGCATTAACATTTTTCTCATTAATGAACTATGATTGAGTTTGCTTTTCATTATTGGTAGCGAATCATTTTAATAATTGGCACGTAAGTTGATTGTAAATATTTGTTTTATCTGAATATATTTTAAAGGACTGTATTCAGGATGTTGTGAGTTCGATGCTCGTATGTATATACATACTACATACTAAATAAAATGTTCCGTTGTTGAAATAATAGGCGATAATATAAATTTATATATTAGATATCTTAGTTTGTAAATTTACGTCGTATATTTTATATTAAATATATAAAATAAGCTTCTTTTTGATGATAATACAAAGATTATAATTTTGATGGATTCGGTATAATTAAAGAAAAACCTTTGTTTTATACAGGTCGAAGACACGGGGTCAGAGGGCGCGACCGGGGAACATAGAATGACCAACAGACAGAGGCGTCGGAAAGTTCGAGTGCCTCGTACTGTTGTGAATCCAGACGAGAATTTTTATTTTTACTGGCTCTGGGTGATCACTGTCTGTGTTTTGTATAATCTATGGACCCTCATCGTGCGACAAAGCTTTCCTGAATTGCAGGTAACTTATAATTATAATGTTTCTTATGTTTATGATATTTTATTTCTTTTCTTATTTATTTTATTTTAAATTATTTAAGATTATTTATTTTATTTTAGATTAAAATATGATAAAATGTTAATGATCAAAAGTCTGAATATATTCATAAACGATAATTATGGGAACAGACGCTAACAAGTTCTGAAAAAATGTTAACGTAACATAATAATATGTACATATATTTCTTTTGCAGTAAAACGCGGCATTAAAGGCAATAAAAATAAATTAATGTAGAACCTTTTGTATATCAAATATATCCATATTTTAGATAATAATATATAAACAGCAAAAACAAGATTTGACCTAGTTAGACGAGTGCTTCTTAAAACATTTAAATAAAGATTCAATTCGTATTTAGTTAGTAGAAACTGCCATGTTATTTTCCTATGTGAGTTTCAACCTCCGGACGATGCGGTGCTCGGCAAATGCAATCACGAAGCGTTCGACCATACATACGATAGTCCTGAAAACAACGCTCGGTTGACCAATTTTACAACCATCTGAAATATCAATTTTAAAATGATATATTCACGCCATTTAACTGTTTCTTACATTTTGTAGAGTGGTTAGAGAGTTTCGTTTTATGTCACTTGATCTCCACTCACATACTGTTTAAAGACATGATGATCAACAACAATAGCTTTTAAACAAGGAAATATTGTTAAACATTTTTAAAGTGTTATTCCACACTTAGGGTCGAAAAATACTTATTTAGAAAACGTATAAAAATTTGAACGTAGCAGGACTCGATCCCGCGCCTCCATAAATCACGCGCCTAAATAAGTTGTAATAAGCGTATAAAAATGTTGACGTAGCTTGATGAGAACGTATGGCTTAGTGGTCAGAGCGCCTGGTCGGTTCCCAGGATACGCGGGTTCGAGTCCCGCAACGTTCAAATTTTTATACGTTTTCTAAATAAGTATTTAAGGAAATATTTATCCGATAAGTTGAAATTAAACTATTACTTTACTTACAGTAATTATTACCTATTGTTAGGTAATAATTCTAGTTACGTCCCGTATATAAATCATGTACATAAATTCAGGAAAAAAGCTAAATATTTTTTTTAATAAATATTAATATAATATAAAAAATATTAAAGTTGCCTCCTCTTTTAATCAAATCTCAAACTTCGACGTCAAATTTTAGTTTACAAAGAACAGATTTTTAGGCAAATGTTCCTACTGCCTGAGCAGTTAATTGTGACGCGCAGAATTTCAATTAAAAGGTACATCAATACTTTTCCACGTCCGTTCATGTTCCATGTCACAATACTGTTTCTAGTTGGTTGTATTTGTTTTACCGGTCTGCACGAACAGTCTTTTTGCCGTGTGATCCCGGCCTAGAATAGGATCATCCTGGTACTGGTGGTGT
>DWAN01005278.1:0-11381 GCA_018230445.1 Heliconius hewitsoni
GGCAACGCACCTGTAGCTCCTCTGGGGTTGCACGGGGCCGTGGGCGGCGGTAATCGCTTACCATCAGGTGACCAGAACGCTCGTTTGCCGTGTTTTTTCTATAAAAAAAATCCAAGACGGACTTCATAAACGCTTACATGGTGTGCGCTGACTCAACCTTATCAGACATATAAAAACAATGTTCTTGAAAAATATTGTCCTTTAAACAATCTAAAAAAAACGTCCGCGATATGCTTATATCTGAAAGTTGAGCCACAGGGACCGTGGGTTTGTGTGCTTATTATTTTTAATATTAATAATTTCTATTACTTACTTTTAGTTAGTTTGATTGTTCATTGAATTGCAATTACTCAGGTATTTTTTCTTAATATTAAGAATTTTATTTTCCTTCATTAAGTCTACTTTAATTATCGTAAGTTCAAGCGGATGAAGCCGCGCGGGCCCGCTAGTATATGTATATAAATAACATTAATAAAATATATGTGGATGTGTTTATTTTCTATAAAACTATGATATTTCTAATACTCGTGTATGTAATTTAAGATCTTAAATTAGTTTAAAAAAATATATCAGTTATACTATGTTTCCAATAAGATGCAAAATTTTAACATTTACTGTCATTTAACAAAATCATGCCTTTGCTTTACTAACTATATACCAATTATTAAAAAATTAATTTATTAATAGTTATTATTATTATCTAATATATTATTAAAACGACAAGATGTATGTCAAAAACCACATGTTTTTCAAAAACCTACCATGTAGAGAATAACTAAATAGATTTTCTGAATACTTGTGAGTTTAGTTTCAGAAAATCTATCTATATCTATCTATATCTATCTGTAACCTGATGACATTTTTTAATGAAAACTAGATAATAATTGAATATAAATATAACAAACTATTACTATTGAAATTGATTTGAAAGATCAAATGTACAGATATTTTTGCTATGTTATTATATTAATATATTTTCTAAAATTCCTTAGAGAAAATCGCTTCTAATAGTCATAATTAAGAAATATAAATAAATATACTTATTTTATTTCTTTTTTTAAGGTAAAACAGCAAAAGAGATACCAAAACGTACGCCGGAATGGTACACGATGGCGGGGGACAAACTGGCCGTGGTGGTCAAGAGCCTGGTGCCGCTGGTCACGCACGAACATTATAGGGTTAGGAAGGAATTGGCCGTGTTATGCTATAGAATCGTTTCGGAATGTAATTTGTGAGTATTTTAGTTCTTTTTTCGTTTTTATGTTCATGTGTTTAAGGCCAGTCATGGCGCAGTGTCATAAGATGTGACTGTGAAATAGACCGGTTGTGGGTTCGATCCCTACTCGAGGAAATGAAATATTTATTTACATTTATATTTTTATTTTTCGTTCGGTCGTCACCAAAGGTAAAGCGCGGCGTTGAGTTCCGCCACTCAATATGTAATGCCTCCAGAACTCGGCGGAAAGTGGGGAACGGAGTGTCTTATCACTAGGTTCCCTTTGCCTGCCCCGCTGCGTGCATTTTATTTGTTTGTTTTTGAGGTGTTTGTGCTAGTATGAGATAAAAATTAACGATTACTCGAAAAAAATATTTTTAATATAACATGAACCAATCTTGTTTCTGTGATAGACGCCATGCTTGTGAGCTCGATTGGCACTCAAGGGTATGAAACATTTTCATGACTCCGCTTTGATGCTATCTCTATCTACTCAGTCTAACTCAAACCTGAGTGCATCATTAAGAGAAATGCATGTTTTCACGTTTTCAGCTTCACGCTGTAGCTTGCCTAGTGTTGAGAAACTCTCACAAACAACTCCATTTCCATTAGGTAGCGAGGTAAAGCGCGACGTTGATACGGAACTCAACGTCGCACTGTGCCTCGTTGCCAGAGCGAAGAAAATAATCGCGTCGCATTCACAGTCGCACGTTTGTGGTCCTGCGCGATGATGGCCTCACTATAACTAATTTATATTTAATTTCTTTTTTCAGAACGATGCAGCCCTCTCTAACAATGGCTCTGGATGTCATAATATCCTTATCAAACGATCAATACAAAGAAGTATCGGATTATTGTTCAAAATCAATAAATTCGTATTTCCTCTCGTCGACTCAAGAGAAACGCACAGAGGCGGTTGATAGTTTGTGCGAGAATTTCTTTACAACACTCAATTGTTTGCCGAGAATATTGAATAATATTGGTAGGTGTTACTGATATTTGGTTCGTTACCAAAGCAAGGCAATGAAAATAAAAAAAAATCATGTCTTTGAGTGAGAATTGAACCCACGACTGTTTGTAAATTCTTTTAATCCTGTTATGACGTGATATAAGAAAAGCAACGAGTCTTGTGTTGAGTTTTTAGGCGGGTTTTATTTATCGAAACTGTCGTTGTGTCGCATCTTCAGTTTCATTCAACGTTTTCAAAAGTAGTAAAGTAAAGTTGTCTATTGGAATAAAGAATATTTTGAAATGAAATATTTTATATTATCATTGTTGATTTTCTCCATTTTGTTATGTGCTGGATACAGCATAAATCTGAATAATATTATGAATTTTTATTTATGAAACTCCGTTTTTTGCCTGTATGTTATCTATATTTACAATTTTAGCCATTTTCTATGGCTTCAATTTGTGAATTTTTACTCATTGCAGCTACCATACGGGGATAAAATTTAAATTATTTATATTTCTATATAACTGAATTTTATATAGGTAGAAAATGTTAATGGAAACTATCTTATATTAAGAATATGTATGACTGTCAGTAGTACTATTTTGAAAATATATGCTACTAATAAAAATAATAATCTATATTTTTATATTATTACTATCGAGAAAGGCAATTGTTGTTGTTTACATATATTGTATGAACACTCTTTATTTGCAGTCATTACTTCAAGTAATTGGAACGTGTCATTTGAGATATTTATCAATTTCTATCGGAAAACGCGTGCGCTGCCGCAAGTGAAAGCTAGTTTAAAATGACAAATAAAAATATGTATTCCGTGCCACCAGACGCAAACCGCAAGCACTCGGCGCTGAACCTGCTGCACGGCTACCTGCGCATCCTGTGCGCGCGCGCGCCGCGCCTCGCCGCCGCGCTGGCGCCCAGCGACGCCTTCCCGCGCCTGTGCGACGCGCTGCTGGCCGCCGCCGCGCTCGCCGCGCCGCCGCGCCGCAGTGCGCGCCACGCCGCCGGTGAGTGCGCGCACGCCGTCGCCCTCGAGCTAGTGACGGTGCTATATGTGCTTTTGATATTCAGATACGACATTCACGCCTCCCAACGACACGCCGTGGCGTCGTCTCCGCCACTTGGACACAAAGATCTGCGAGACGAGGTTTCAACAAATATGCCAGAAGCTGGGCGAGGCGGAGAGCGGGGAGCTTATTTTGGACAGACTGTTAGAGCTCTTCTACGAGAGGCGGAGCTGCGAGCTTGTGTACATCATGAACTTCTTGGCTTCCGGTAAGAATAGTTTGTTTACACTCAGCTCACTGATTTATCTTAGGAGCTATGTTAATTTCTGTTATCTGTTAACTTTCTCAAATTTGTTTTCATTCAAGTTAAATTAATGCAAAGTTAATATTTGTTTCTAAGTATTTGGTAAATTTTTGTCACTCAACATCTAAAAATTAGCCAAAAGTAGACACAAAGTGCCTTAACACTATATTCCCTCTATGTACCTGCTGCTGGAAAAAACGTGAAGCTGTTTTTGATCAAATAAATTATAACTAAATAAAGTACTATTTTCCAGCGCCAAATTCGAACCCTCGTCTCTCCGAGCGTGTAATATCAACATACATAGAGGAAGATATATGGTATTTACCCTTAGAAGTAGGGAGAGAGCTGCCGTTGTCGGCAGAAGATACATTAGATGAAACAATTTATAACCCACGCGCTTGGATCAAAGACTCTGTACCTGGTAAGCATATTTTTAATTGTAGTAAAAATTTGGCTCTTAATTTCGGACATTCCTTTTGCCGTTGCAAAAATTCGCAATTATACGCAAATCAGGTGAAAACACCAATGAACTAACCAGGAATAAAGCTATTGCTTTAGACAATTTGTACGCAGTAGAAGTAGGTGTGATAAGTATAACAGTAAAACTAGCTATAAATAATCATAAAACGAAAAGGTTTCATTTTTAAGATATTGGGTTCATGCTGTTTCCTGCACAAAGCAGGGTAGGCAGAGGGAACCTAGTGTTAAGACGCTCCGTCCCCCAATTTCCACTTAAATTCTGGAGGCATTGTGTGTTGAATAGCGGAATTCAACACTGCGCTTTACATCAACTGCAGAAATGAAAATACAAATTTAAATAAATGTTTCATTTTATCGAGTGGGGATCGAACCCACCTGTTTGTGGGTGACACTTTGTGCCCCTGCGTCACGACTGGCTTCAATTACTAGAAAATACTTAATTATTATAATTGTGACTTTTGAGTTTCTTGTCAACTTTTCTTTGCAGAACTGCTTTCCTTGCCAGTACTTGTTTTCTATAGAATTGAATCTATTGACATTTTTATTTTAAATGAGACTTAAAAATAATTGTATAACACGATCGACTAATCGTGGCCGCCCTGAAGTTAACTGCAGATCGTTGCGTAGATTTGATTTTAGATTTTTTCTTAGTTTTCATTACTTTCCTTAATATCAGGCCGACCACGATTCGTCAACCATACTATAATAGTTTATTTTAATAAAAAATATTTTAATAAAATTTCTCTTGCAGGCTTATTCGAAGGTGCAACAGAAGTTCGATACACAGACATAAGTTACACCCAACCTAGAATAAAATACGTAGAACCCAATACATGTTCAACGTTAGGTGAGGCTCAACACAATATGGTGTTTTGCTGTCTTCTAACGGAAGGTCTCGGGTTCATGGCGAAACGACTTGGACATGGCTATCAGAAGTATTTGTTAAAGACTTTATGTTTGATATTGGAAAGGGTCGGTAAGTCATTTTGGTTGTTAGAACAAGATAATTAAATTATTAATATAAAGATAGTATTTTCAGTGTAAGTTATTTTATGTCATATATATGAAAAACTGCATAAAATGAAATAAAGTTTCATATATCTAAATATATATTTAAATTTATATTTCCATTTTTTCGATCTGATGTCGAGGGAAAGCGCGGCATTGAGTTCCACCACTCAATGCTTCCAGAATTCGGCGCACAATGGGGAGCAGAGTGTCTTAACATTAGGTTCTCTCTGTCTACCAATATGGTGGGATATAACGTGAAGCTGATTTGATTTTATTTGATTTCATATATCCAAATATCTAACACCATTACAAACACTTAATGAATCCACATAAAAAAAAATTTCTCAGCTTCACGCTGTATCCTGCATGTAGCAGTAGGTAGGCAGTAGGCTCAGGGAACCTAGTGTTAAGACACTCCAGCCCCACGTGGAGGCATGGCGTGGTTAGTAGCGGAACTTACCACAGCGAAAAAATAAAATATTAAATATTTAATTTCCTCCAGCCGGAATGGAGCTCACAACCGTTGCGTTTTCAGTCGCACGCTTGTGCCCCTGCGCCACGATGGCGTCGCCCTACAATTATTGAACTAAATATGTAATAAAGCAATTGAAATGACTTATTTGACAGGTAGTAAATATGAAATCCTCCACCTGGCGGGCCTGAGGGCCGTCACCGACGTCGCCGCCGCCTTCGGGCACTCGGACGTCACGCACCTCATAGTTGAGAACGCCGACTACTTCACTAGCCAAGTTACTTCTAGATTGAAAAAGGTAGTTTATCTTATATTATACTAACTTTTACCTTCCGTTTCGTCCGTGTGTTCAAATTCAAATGAAAATTAATAGTTGTGTATGACAGATTGAAGCCAGTTGTGGCGAAATGGCACGAGCACGCGACTGCAAACACTCGAGGAAATGAATTTAATATTTTCATTTGCTCTTTATAAAATATTTAATGAATATTAAAAAAAATATAGTTAGTTTTAAAAATATGATTATGTAATCTACACTTAATATTTATTATAAAACTTTTAGGAACTGATTATTCGAAGTAAAATTTCTTTTGTACTGGATATTTATATATCAAGAAAAGTGATGTATATACGCATCGTTTCTTAAAATGTGACATGTATCATAATTTTTTTTTAGCTTCACTTTGTATCTTGCATATAGCAGGGTAAGCAGAGGAAACCTAGTCTTAAGACACGCGGTCCCCATTTAATACATTGCCGTCCTATTGAGTAGCGAAACTTAAAGACAGAGCGAGGAAAACGAAAACATTAAATATTTAATTTCCTCGAGTGGAAAATGAACCCACGACCTGTCATATTTATAATCACGCCACGACTGGCCTCATGTAAATTTTCTATTTATTTACAGGCGTGGAGTGTACAATCAGCGCTAGAGATACTGTCCGTAGTAATGGAGTATAGCAATGCCGATGTGCTCGACCATTTGTATGGGATCGTGGAAGATGTTAGTATTTTCTTATAGTTGCTTTATTTTACTTTTGCTTACAGTGTAATTGACGAGTCGTGGCCATAAATCTATTTGTAGGTAGCTGCGCAGATTTGATTTAAGAATTATTCTTACTTTCGGCTATTTTCTTACCACATCGGACAATGTATTGGAGATTAGAAAGCCAAACTCTGGCAGCCATTACTCGCTGACCGCATTCCATGTTGGCCGTTGTGTCTTGGGCCATTTAAGAGAATATTTGTTTTCATGCATTCATAGTTTCAATGTATTTGCTGGTCTAAAAAACTAAATCATCAATAACTTCGAATACTTGTGATCGTAAAAAGAAGAAGTGAATTTCTTTTTTAATAAACATGATATAAAAATGTTAACGTAGCGGGATTTAAATTCGTGCGTCCTGCTCTTAAATTATATGGCGCGCCTATATGGATTTTGACGTGAGAACGTATGGTTCGAGTGATCATAGCGCTTGGACGGTTTCCAAGAGGTGCATCAAAATCTTGCTACGTAATTTTTTTTAATACATTTTTTTAAATGTATTTTCTTTACTATGTCTAAAATAAAACTAAAAAAATATTTATTAATATTTTTTAGGTATTAGTCCAAAGCTGCGATGCCTATTACCAAAGAAACCTCTACGCTTACCTCCAAGTGTTTCTAACATTCATCACTTGTATACGAAAGTGGTTTCCCGATGAACCCGCACCCACCGTACAAAATAAACTAGAAATAGACATTTTATATGACGTCATAGAATATGAGAAGAATAAAACTAATATGGAGAGGTTGCTCAGTATAAATGACTTTGAACGAGAGAGTGGTAAAAGTGTAGAGGAGATGTATAAAGAGGATTTGAAAAGAAAAGAAGAGGATTTATTGGATTATGATGATAATGTTACTCGTAAGTCTATCTACTTTTTTTACATCACGCTAACCCCCTAATATAGCAGGGGAGGCAGCAGGAAACTAGTGTATAGAAACGCTGTTCTCAACTTTCCGCTGAACGCTCGATACATTGCGTGTTCAGCTGTGGAACTTAACGCTGCGCTTTTTTTACCAGCTAGGAAATAAAAATCTGTACATATATAATCAAATTGTAATTGTTATCTGTCTGTATATGAAAATCTGGTCTATTGGGGTAATTTATCAACCCAAAGTACCCAACCAAACCTGTAAAAGAACCCAAAACATTGTTTTTATATTATTTTTTGTTAGTTTTTAATGGTTGGGCTAAACTGTTTCTTAATCCTCTAAAGGGTTTACACACCTCAGTCAAGTACACCTTGTCCATCAAGTCATGGTGTAGAGGTGCGAGTGTGTGGGTTCGAACTCCACTGAGGAGTTGAACTATTTATTTAAATTTTTATTATCATTTCTTCGCTCTGGTTTCGAGGCAAAGTACGGAGTTAGGTTCCGTTAGAATTTGGTAGAAAATCCCCATTTTCTATCAAATTCTGGCGGACAGAGTGGTTCAATTATGTGAAGATTTTATATAATTAAGCTTTACATCCTATATTATTATAACAATAAGCTTAAGTAGACAAAGCCCCAATTAAAGTAAAACATTATAATTCAATTCGATCTATTATTATTTTCAGCGGAAACACCACAGGTACCGAAACACGTGACTGTCACACTATCAATACTAAAACGTTGTGTTCACTTCATAACGTGTCCGCGCGACGAGTCCATACTCACTTTAGAGATTCTAACAGCAGGACTGCCTATAGTCCGCCATTTTGACGATGAGTTATTACCTTTAGTCCATGTTATTTGGGCGCCACTAGTGACGAGATTTGAAGGGGAACCCCCCGTTGTGAAGAAAGCGTTCGAGCTGTTCGTTACACTGGCGGACGTTTCTAAGGACTTTATAAAGAGTCGAGCTGTCAAGTGAGTTGTGTAATCATGTCTATACTAGATTTTAATTGAAATGGTAGGATTTTTGTGATGTGTAATTATTATAGGAATTAAATTTTGAGAAAAATATTTTGGTGTAGCTCGGCCGTACAAATAATGGTTCGATCCCCATTCGCGGATAAAATTGTTTTCATTATTCTGATCTGGTGACTCAAAGTTTCGCGTTAAGGTTAGCTAGAAAACAGAGAAATAAGTGCCTTGAACTGGGACCTCTGCCTACTCCGTCATATGCAGGATGAAACGTGAGGTGAAAAAACAATACTGTTAAAGAGCATTTGTAAATTAAGGGCATTTGTAAATATTGATTTACTTTGAAGATGGGTATTACCTAGTCTGAATAATTATATAAGTCATTAAATAATTTATTTAATTTAATTATGTAACGATGACTGAACATTTAATAAAAATCTTTATTTTAAGACAGTATTGTACTGTGATTCGGGGTAAAACAAAATAAAATTACAGGCTATTTCCTCGAGCCACCACTCTTATACCTTCCTTCTGTACTTAAAATTGATGTCTTTTCCTAATTTCTTCTTCTATTTATCCTATAAATCTCTTGAGTAACATTGAAACTGCTCAGGTTCGAAACCAAGGCAAACCATGTAATTGCCTTCGTTCTAGTTCTAAGCTCTAAGCGCGTTGCCTCAGATGGTATGATTAGGTCGGGTACAAGCGCCTTGCTGTATCTGTCCCTGGAGAGCGACTCAACAATATAACTACACGGTCCCAGGGAGGTGCTCCCGCGCGTGTACCAGCGCCTGGCGCGCTCGAGCGCGGACAGCCGCCTGCAGGACGCGCGCGCCGCCTACCGCGCGTCGGCCGCCTACGCGCTGCAGGCCGCGCTGCTGGCGCCGCTGGCGCGCCTCGCCGCGCGCCTGCGCCTGCGCCGCGCGCGCCTGCGCGACGCCGCCGCCGTCGCGCACCTCTACCTCGCCAGCGCGCAGCCCAAGCCGCTGCAGGTGTGGAGTATGGCCGTAAACACGGATTATTTTAAATATTTTGCTATTTTCATGCCCTCGCTATGGGAACGAGACAAAGCTCGGAATTGAGCTCCGCCACACACGTAATGCCTTCCGCAATCGGCGCAAAATTGGAGTACGAAGTTTCTCAACACTAGGTTTTCATTGAATACAGCACAAAGCTGAAAAAAGAGTATTTTTTTTAACTTAACAGTACAAATAATGACACTACCAACAGATGCTAGCAGTGCGGTTCTTCAAGGACCTCTTAGACTACGAGTACGGCGCGGCGTGGCGCCACCTGCGGGCCCTCTGCGCTAACAACGTGGAGCTCCCTCCTCCCGCCTCCCACCTCCCCGTCACCCTCCACCCCGTGCGAGGAACGCCCTATGAAACGGAAAACGCTGTATATGATACTAATGTTAAACTTATATTTTATGTACATAAATAGTTGATAAATTATGTTTTTTGTTTTCTTTTTGTTACTTTTCATTTGTTTTTTTATTTATTTTGTGATGGAAAAGTCTTTGTTATGTTACTATATTCTATATTCATAACTTTAATTTTCATCAAAATGACGCGGAACTCCTCCTCCCTTCATTCTCCCCTTGCCCTATACTTCGTGCAAGGAAATCCTCACGAGACCGACGTCCCAGTGGTACGACACTAATGAAAAGCTCAAATTCGTACATATAAAAGTAGTCGAGGCTGGTCGTTGCGCAGCGGCACAAAATGTGACTATAAACCGATTGTGGGTTTGATCCCCACTCGAGGAGAGGAAATATTTACTTAAATGAATATTTCCATTTCTTCGCTCTGGTGTCGAGGTTAAGCGCGGCGTTGAGTTTTGCCACTTAACACGCAATGCCTCCGGAATTCGGCAGAAAGTGGGGAACGGAGTGTCTTTCACTACCTACCCTGCAGTGTGCGGGATACAGCGTGAAGCTGATTTAGATTTTTGATTTATAAATAGTTAAATAACGATTTTTTTTGTTTCTTTTTAGTTTTTTATAAAAACCATTCTTGTACTAATAAAAATATCATTTTCTATTTCAAAACAAAAAGACAATATATTTTTTATTTCAATTGCGAAAATACTTTATTTACATAAATACTAATTGAGTGCTTATTTACTTTGATATAAAAAAAAAGTATATTAGTTTGCTATATAATTGCAAAAGGAATAAATATAATGTACAGCATTTTTTTAAATTCAATTTCGATGTACGAGTATTTCTATATTTGGATCAACATTACATTAGTATATTCAGGGGGAACCTAGTCTAACTAGTTAGTCACTTAGGAACCAAGCCTAATTCAACGTCTCTATGTTGCGTATGTTTACTAATTTAAAGTCGCGTTTATTTTATTAAATCTATGAAATATAATCAATATTTATTGATTTGATTAATAAGGCCAGTCGTGGTGCAGGAGCACAAAGTGTGACTGGAAACTCTGGTTGTGGGTTCCAACTCTACTCGAGGAAATGAAATATTTTAAATTTATATTTTCATTTCTTCGCCTTGATGTCGAGGCAAAGCGCGACGTTGAGGTCCCTCACTCAACACCGGGGATACAGCGTGGAGCTGTTTTATTTTATTTTAATATTTATTGATAGTGGCCGTCGTGGCACAGAGGCACAAGTGTGGGACTGTAAACGCGACGATTGTGGATTCGATTCCTATTTGGGGCAATTAAATATTTTATATTAATTTCCTTGCTTTGGTAGAGAGGCAACGCGCGGCATTGAATTCAAGTACAAGCTACTCATCGATCAATGCCTCAAGTATTCGGCGGAAAGTGAGGAACGGAGATATATTAAGACTAGTGTTATCAACGCCTGCATCAATCTTATTAATAAACGATGAATGATTACAGCTCTACTTGAATTATAACATAGATATAATTAATAATCTATATTTATAATTTATAATCTATATTATGGTAAACGCTTTCCGCTTGCCATATTATTTAATTTCCGGTCTATTTTTCTTTATTAGAATAATCAATTTAATAAGATTACATTATCTTTC
>DWAN01005279.1:0-11381 GCA_018230445.1 Heliconius hewitsoni
CCAGGAGGCGCGGGTTCGAGTCCCGCTACGTTCAAATTTTTATACGTTTTCTAAGATTGTATTTTAGATAGGATAACGTACCAGAGACAGGATAGGTATTTTTTTCCTCGTTACCAAAGAACATATTGAATATTTTATTTCATCGGGTGGGAATCAAACCCACAACCCGTCGTGTTTACAGTCGCACGCTTGTGCCCCTGCGCCATCACTGGCTTCAAAATAAAATATATATAAAAAAAATACTTAAAGGTGTAAAATATTATTGTATACAATAAAAATACTATAAGTTATTTCCATGTTATCATAATAAATATATACGGTTTAAAATAGCAAAATTCTCATGTAAAAGTATTTTAATAAACATTGTTTTACAAGTTGACACTATTATAGAGGAATCCCGAAGTAAGTTACTACCCTCGGGCAATGTGTGAAGACGTATTTAAATATGCCAATTCTCGTTAATGCCAGTGCATTCGATCAACTTTGTGCGCTCACTTTATATAGCCCGAGGTGTTCTAATTGAATTAAATTTATGTATTATTGATAACATATGTATGTAAATTTAGTTTGTAAACTATAAATATTTCAATGATATTAGTCTATTAGATGCTAAGTCGTGTTTTAAATTAAATATTTTTATGGAGACGAAGATATTTTTAGAAATCTACTGTATTTAAAGAGTGGGCAAAGGGTACCGAACGATTAATTGTTTAATTATTTAAGTTAATTATGTATCAACTTTTTGCTTAAATAAAATAGTATTAGTAGACGTTTCATTTAGTAGTAGTATGCGCACGATCAGCTTTAGGCTACTAATGAATTTTGACTTTGTTGACGCTTTTTTCCGCATACCAGGGTAGACATGGAATTTACATCGGATCAAATACATTGACCATAACTAAAAAATAATTGCAGCTACAAAATATAAAACGGGTACAGGATTTACCTTTTATTTTCAACAACAGTGTTAATTATATTAAGCGATATTACTATAGTAATAAATTTCACGACGCGTAAGACGGTGGTGATACTTTGGAAATTAATACGTGAATACACTGAAGTGAAGATATCTTTAGTACTAAAATTACCTATAGTTGGATAATGACATGGTCAACTTGAGAATTTTAGCCGGTGGTATATTATTCAAATTTATTATTAATAAGAAGAAAAAAACGTATATTTCGTATAAACCTTCCATCATTGACAGTAAAAATAAGTTGAAAGTAAAATATGTTTGTCACTAGCCTTTTTTTAAAACTATATTGAGAATGAAATAAGATTAGAACGCATTGTTTATAATATATGATGCAAAAATTGTTAGTGTAACATAATATGGGAAAATACGGTAAAATATGCCTATATATAGATATCTACTTATTCCTTATACTGAGAAGGATTATTTATTTTAGCTTCACAATGTATTGGGCATAAATTGATCTTAGTTTTCTTACCAGAGCATGGCAGGTAAATTTTCTTCCCTCGAGTGGGATCCACATCCGTCGCGTTTCGATCAGTTACTACTTCGCAACGACGTGACGGCCTCGGATGTATGTATATAAAAACATTCCTCGACCTAAATAGACGAGGAGCGTGGAAAAATTACGCCACCCAACACGCAATGTCTCAAAAATTAACAGAAAATGGACAACCCAGTGTCTTAACGGGTTAAAATATAAAAATAAAGTAATTAATATACATAAACAAGTTCAAAATGTAATTTACAGGAGCCGGTTCCCTTTGCCGATAATTAGTTAGTAGAATAAGATCGCAAAAACCGAGCGGAGACAATTGAAGATAAATCACACTTGCAATCATTTACATAAGTTGTTTTTGGTTTGTACGAGTCGCAGAATAATAAATAAATCTTTATTTTGTTTAATATTTATAACATTTCTTTTTCTTCATCCTGCTTAATATAATTGGATTCTTTTTAAGGAATTTCAAGAAACCTAGTGTCAAAGCACTACGATCTCAACTTTTCGCCAGGGTTCAAGAAGTTATATTTTGAGTGGTACACCACTCAAGGGTTCTTTCTTGGTTCGATCTCAGTCTGTCAAAAATATTCATACATAAGAATCAATGATAGTATTCATATTGTTGTTTCGGTGTAATTACGCATATTAAAATATTTCTCATTTAAGAATATCCCCGACCGAGAACGAACGTACTGTGACTGACACTATGGTCTGAATCCAAAAAGCTGTAATTAGAGCATCGCAGTTACAGTTAGATACTGCCTGTAATATGTGATATGAGTTGAAATAAAATGCAATCAAATTAGGTCAACTCTAACAAACAAACTCGTATGTTTTGAAAATGTTTAAAATTAAATTACAATTTTTATGTAAATTCAATAATAATACTAAAAATGATTTCGTCTTCCAACGGTACATTTCGATCTCCTTCACCGGTAGACGTACGTGGGAGCAAATTACTTTGGGTGTCATCAACAAACCTGCTTTTGACGAGAGCCGCTACCGATTTTTATAAATAATACTAAATATTTACAATGTGTTTTATTATATTGCAATATAGAAGCGACCTACACGCGGCTTCGCCCGCTTAAAGTTATCGTACCCATATAATTAAAAAAATTATATTACTTGAAACCTATGCATTGTTTTGATGTATAATATATGTTTATTTATTACTAAAAGTATGGTATAAAATAATTTAGTAGTTTTTGCGTGAACTTGCGTGAGCTTAACAAATATCTATCTCTACAAAATTTCTTCATAAATTTATAAAATTGGTATTCTTTTGGTTGCAATGCGATGTAGGAATTGTATAAAGAATAATTACAATTGATTCCCAAAAACGATTGACGCTTTTTGGCATTGTGCTAAAGACGTCTCATTAATTTAACTATACAGCGAAGCGTAATATCTTTTCAGAAATACTTGTATGAATTCAAGAACATACAGGCAAGTTCAAGCTTAAACGGAGTAGAGCTTTTTAGTTTCTTTTTGTTACATATTTTTTATCTTCACACGCATATGCAGGGTAGAGGAGGGAAACTAGATTTAAAATCATTTCGTCCCCTAATGTACTACACAATATTAAGCATTTCTCGTTACCAAAGGGAGGACATGAAAATAATTCAATAATTCTACCAAGTGGAAATCGAATCTACGACCGTTGCTCATTCAGACGGACTGACGGACTGTCACAATTATTTGAACTTAAGAACGACAATCTAATAATAACATTAACATATGTACTCCAAAAGAAAGCGTGTGACGAAATACTTCTCGCAACTCGCGATTCGGCATACAAAATTTGAAATAACCTTAACGAATTAAATTGATGAACGATTTGGCAGGTTGTAATTTTCCAAAATTCGCTTATTAAGTTGAATACTCAAAGAATCACCGTCAGAAAAGTATAGGGTTCCTTTAATTGCATTAGATCTTTTTGGATAGACCTGACGTTTTCAAATTATAGTTGTTAGAATAATCTTTTTTTTTTTGCTAGTTCATCAATATCCGAGGCCGTGGTGGTCCAGCGACACGTTATCTAACTGTGAACGAGACGGTTGTGGATTCGATTTCCACTTGTGGTAATGAATTATTTTTATTTAGTCGCTCTGGTCACGAAACAAACAGCGGCGTTGGGTTCGCTAAATTCCCCTTTGAAAATATAAATCTGTTGGGCGGGATGAATGGATGGATGAACGGATAAATCATATATATTTTACCAACTTAAAAACGTATGTGAATATATTTTAAGAAAAAAAAATATGTTTAAAGATTTTTTTATATTTTTAAAATGTTGTTCCGAATTTAGATAATCAAATACAAATTAGCATGAACTGACTGTTTCCAAGGGTCGTGTGTTCAAATCCCGCTATGAATTTTTATACTTTTTCTCAACATGTAAGAGATCAATATACCATCACTGTTTCCTATCTCATGGAGCTATTCACTAAAGTTATTGTGTTAGCCATAGGTATAATCTAGTCGACCTTGCGTAGACAACCAACAATTTTAGACCTTTGTTTTTCCATATATTTTGTAAAACCTGTATTTTTATTTCACACATCATTAATCGTAAGAGTTTAACTTACAGTGGTTTTGTTCATTAGATAAGCTTATCAGATTATTTAAGACGATTGTTAAAGGAGTTTTGGCTTTATTTTCATAGAAATATAGTTGAAATTTGTTTACCTCGTATATAAGATTAGGAGTATATTAAACTTCTATACGAGATTTTCATTTGAAAACATAGAGTTATCTCGATTAGTCGGGAGATTTTCTCATCCACTAAATTTGTTGATTGAAATTGAACTTTATTGTACGATAATTGAATCGCGTTTTGCTTGTTCTTATATAGCATTTTAAAAAATATATTTAGTTTTTTCATTTTTCTATTAAATTATTGAAAAATGTTTATTAACTTGAAGGAGTTTAGTTTTTTAATTTTCATTGTTGTTACATTGTTGTTAGTGTTTATTTACTTGCAAGTGTGTGATATTGTTATAAGAAGACTGGTTTTCAAAGTATTTAGTAAGTATCCCATACTTATTTATTTATTTATATTTTAATTTATTTGCCATTTGATGTACTTTTTCATATTTTTTAACTAAGCAATATAGACGAGTGGTCCATACCTTTTTTCAGCTTTTCAAAATTATCGGTTTCAATTTTTATTTTGTTTTTATTTACAATTTTAGTTAACACTATAGTTCCTATTGCTACTATAGTATTTTACAGTGTTTTATTTATAGTTTTTTTTTTTGGTTTGATGTACCTTAAGTGAATGTCAGAGGATAGGGGGCTTAGGATGTGGATGTAGAACTGAAGCGGTCATAGGCTCGTTCGTTTCTATCTATAATAGGTTTTTCTAAAATTATATTATTCCTTGCCATTTGATGTATAGGTTAGTTTATTTGTCTTTGTCGCCATGCAGCTGAGTCTTTTTACTTTTTGATGCCCTACGCTACTAAGCCTACGCTATATTGGCATAAAAAATATAAATTGTTGATATTAGTAGTTGTATAAATAGGAAATATAATACGGTAATGTAGTTATTAGCATATTGAAGCCGGTCGTGGCGCAGAGGTACAAAGTGTGACTGTATAATCGACTGGTTGTGGGTTCGATCCCCACTCGAGGAAGTGAAATATTTATTTACATTTATATTTTTATTTCTTCGCTCTGGTGTCGAGGCAAGGCGCAGCGTTGAGTTCCACCACTCACCACGCAATGCCCCAAGAATTCGGGAGAAAGTGTGCAACGGAGTGTCATAACACTAGGGTCCCTGCCTACCCTGCGGTGTGCGGGATACAGTGTGAAGCTGATTTATGTAGTTATGTTGGCAGCGAAGTTTTATCTTGCAATTTTCTGTGAATTAAAATCTTAAAAGGAAAAGGTGGAGAAAGCAAATCACTGCATTACTGAATTCGTAGTTAAGAAATCCTAGTGAAAACAAAAAAATATTTATTTTATTCGACGCCGGTGACTACATTTACGGCGATTCTTATAAAATAACTATTGCATTTAAGAATTGTATACATTGAACTACGTTTATATTTATAATATTTATATTTATGTATAAGTATTTCTAGTCTGAAATCAAATCACTACTAAAATTAGAAATCGCTGTTTTTCTCCCAAACTCCAGAGATTTCATGTGAGTGGCGCAATTCGAAGAAGTTCATGGTCTTCCGAGAGCAGCGAATTGAAAATAATGTATTGCCTCGAGTGGTGGTCGAGCTCAAAACCATCGCAGTGTCACACACTCGCAGTACTCCACGATCAACATTTTGAATGATTATTATTATTTTTTTAATATTTTTATCTAATAGTATCAATTTTAATATAATCTTTAATAGTGATATTTTTGCCTACGTCGCAATAAGTAAGTAATAATGTATGCAAACGTTGGTTGAAGGGTTATCTCAGTTGCCTACGTATGTTACAGTTGATTCAAATTTTAACACAATCCTTGAAATGATAAATATTTCAAAAACATTTTAAAAATTTATGCACCTTTATCTATCACGCAAGGTACGTATGGTTACAACGCTCATAGCAGAATAGGCAGAGGAAATTTGGGAACTTAGTGTTGTGGCACTCCCATTCCTATTTAGATACTGTTATAGTCTCATTTCCTGTTTGTCTTTTTTTTATAAAATTAGCAAAACGTTGGTCTTTTCAATTTACGCTCGAAATATAATACTGCTACAACATTTTATTCATTAACAATCTTTATCTGAAATCGATAATGTTATCTAATGAACGTTTTCGATTATTCGATAGCTTCAAAAAAAATCAGTCATCAATTTACTTAAAAATGGATATGATAGTGCTTCTCGCGCCGTTTCTAATTCTAGTAGCATTATATGGATTGATATGCGTTTTCTTGCATTGGTACGAGCGGTTCTTCGGTAAGTTTGATTATTTCTTTTCTTTATCATTTTATTTGTCCCTTTATACCCTTGAAGGCTGGAGTAGCCGTAGGTTGTGGGAACACCAACGTGAGGAAACGAAATATTTTAAATTTTAATTTTCTTGGCTGTGCTGTTGAAGCAAAACCGCCTTGAGTTTCACTATTTCAGACGCGATGGCTCCAGAATTCGACGTAAAATAGAGTACGTACTGTCTTGACAGTAAGTTCTATCTGCCTACCCCGCTCTGTGCGGGATACAGAGTGAAGTTTCATACCTTCATACCTTGATAAAATAGGTCTATAATCATATACATATAAAATTGTTTTGTTACCGAGTGACTCACAGTAGTAGTAGTAACGTGACAACGCGCAGCGTTGAAATCCGATGCTCAACACTCAATGTCTCGAAAAAAACGCAGTCCATTCTGTTAATTGCATTAACATAATCAGTCAACGAGATATATTTCTAATTAGACATTATTTTGACATGGAAAAAATATGAAAAAAAAAGTTATATCTACACAATATTATCAAATTTGCGTGATGTACTATTATATTATCATTATTGATACCGTTGTAATTTCGATAAGGGCACATTTAACACTTGCTTACTGTACATTTGTTATTCCTGAAAAATGGACTTCTATATTTTATTTACTCCTTTCATAATATTAATTTGTGTTTATTTGTTCACTTGTGTTTGTATGCTGCTATGTAAAGTCATTGGTAAGTCTTTTCTTATGTAGTTTATTTTTCTCGTGACTTATTTGATTTAATTGGATTGGGTTGGTTTGAATTAATTGGGTTGAAGGCTTTATACTCGTATATTTAGGTTCACGCACATTTTATATCCCGCTTATAGTAGGGTAGGCAATGGGAACCTGGGAACATGGTGTTAAATCACTCCGTTCCCGTTAAGATATTTTGGGGGGAATTCTCAAGTCGCAGTTGTTGAAGTCAACGTCGCGCTTTACCTAGTTACCAGAGTGAGGAAATTAAAATATTATATATTTCATTCCCTCGAGAGAGAGCGAACCGACAACCGTCGCGTTTTCCGTCACAGTCTGTCCTATTGCGCCACGACGGCATCTATGCTTACATAAAAAATTACAATAGTATCATTAATAGTTTTTTATAAATAGTTTTTCCGGACAAAGATTGGATACGATTTGTTAAATTGATGTTTGATATATTATCATAAAATAAGTAAACAGCTATTAAAATTACACATTTCCTGGTTTGGTCAGTGTTAATATATCCGAGTTCTGAAGGCATTGCGTATGGGCGGAGCTCAACGCCGTGCATTGCCTCGAAACCAGAGCAAAGAAATGAAAATATAAATATTTTATTTTTTCGAGTGGGAAACCCAGTCGATTTTACAGTCACTGGGGGCCCTGGGGTCATAGATATAGTAAATTAAATCTTTTCGTAGTATCTCTGACAAAAATTTCAAATAACTGCCATCTCGCGGGCAATAGCTTGTTTATTATGTCATAAGTAAGTATAAGTAATAGTTTACAAATGTGAACATAGATGTCACTGCAACAAGCACAAAAACTATATTATTAAGCTCAACAATCCAACACAAATCCAATATAATGATCTGTACAACAATTACTGGATAACTCCGCAAATGGAAACGTAGTGAGATTATCCATTAAAAAGAAATAATTTCTATCCAGAGACAATATTGCACATAGTTACCATTTCATGAATTTGAATCTGTAGCCACCGTGCAAGTAGGTGGAGCATGTCTAAATCAGTACTTATTATTTCCATAAAAAACGTATATACAACATGACTAATAGATAAGAATAATTACAAATCTCTTTTTAATCGATACGATGTGCACGTCTCGATAACTAGACAATAATAAATTCTATCGATAAAAAATGGATAAAAATATATTAAAAACACTTAAACATTTGTCTATCTGTGGTATAATTGACAGGTAAATGATATAAAAAGCCTGATATAATTTTTTTTCTAAATGTTTTCTAAAAATAGGATAAACATATTTAATAAACATCAGCAATAATTTTTGGATAGTGATTAATCACTCTGTTGCGTGTAATATATAAACTACATATACGCCTTTATTAGTTCCTTAATGTCAAAGTATGTTACAAATCTACTTTATTTTTTAGGGTTCCCTACCTTAAAAAGGGAAAAACGGAAACCTTTTTAGGATAAATTTTTATCCGTCTCTCTAGACCGTTTCATGAAGTATCAATCAAAAATGAATATCAAATATTTAGGTATCTAATTAAAAAAAAATTAGGCGTCTGTCAAGTGTTTACGTATCGGTTTTACTGCATTTTTTATGAAATTCCTTATGAAAGTTCTTTTAAGTTCTAACTTCAAAAACATTTTTTTATGAAAGTACTTATCGTGGAAATTAGAATTTAAAATAGAACTCTGAAAAGTAAATAAGTATTTCAAAGAAGAAATCATTAAATATTTGTAGCATTTTATACAAAATGAGTGCATACGCCCGTAAACATAAGTTTGTAAATTATTTAAAATTGACCAGATGGTTAATTAAAAGGCTTATATCGCGTTGAGCTATAGTTCTGAAATTGGTACAGAACCCTCGGTGGTCGAATCAAAGTTGCACTTGGCCGATTTTTATTATTTAAATAATGAAATAGTTTTATTATTTAAATAATGAAATTAATGAATATATTTTACATCAAAACATTGTTTATAAATACCCCATATACTATTACTATTAATATACTTGTGATAAGCAAATGTCTGACTAATAATATGTAGTAGATACAGATGATCGTAGGTTTAAAGCGTTAAAGTATATATACTATATATACTACGAAAGAGTATATATATATATATATATATATATATATATATACTCTTCCGTCATTGAGTGACTGACTGACAACGAATAGATGAAGGAAACAGATAACGTGACGGCCTCAATTTCATATTTGGTATTGATATCCTTAACTTTAACTGTAACGTACTCTTACGACAAGGACGTATGGCAAGTATTAAGACTCTATGTGCTCTACTTTCCGTCTAATTTTCAAATCGTTGCATGTTGAGTAGCGGCACTCAACGCCGCGCTTAAGCTTCGTTATCAGACTGAAGAAATGTAAATATTAAATAATTCATTCTCCCGAGCAGGAATTCAATCTACAACTGTCACATTTACAGTCACACACTTGTACCCAAGCGACACGACAGCCTCCGCGACTTTTCCTGATTATCTGCAATATCTTGAATTCGGGGGGAAACGGGGTAACGAAGTTCGAAAGAGGCGTTCTAAGTAAAAGTCCTTCAAGACGCACAGCACATTAAAATATATTTCTCTCTCTAACTATTATTTGAATTTACAGTCATCGCGTGCAATCTGAAAAAAAAATAATCCACGGCGGCATTTTTTTACAATATAAGATTAAAAAGATTTCCACAAATCCAAATAAAACAAATGATTATTTTTTTATTTTCTTAGCTGCCTTTGTTCTGTGATCGCGATATAATAAAGAGATTTCCATACAATTAACAGTCACGTTTGTGATAATCATAAATTTAACTGATCCATACTTAATCGTACGACAATAATATTTGAATTAAACGTAGTACTGTGTACTTAGTGCAGTGTTAAACTGTTTCTTTATGAATATAAAGAAGAAATAAAAGAAAAGCATCTAGGCTAAGTTATATTTATATATATACCTGAAACGTTGACTCTACTGAAGTGTTAAAAATATTTTAATCTTCTTTCCAGAGGTTTTTTCTATCTTTAAAACTAATGCATGAAATCACTCTCATTATCAAATGGAAAAATCCAAGAATACACAACTTGCAACAGAAGCTTTCAAGCTCTCCCATTTTTAGGGTTCCTTACTTCAAAAGGAAAACTTCTCTTTTTTATAAATTATATGAAATTGGTATGAAAGAAAGCCTAGGTGAGCGAGTACGACTCGCACTTGACCGTATTTTATTATGCCTTTATACTCCCCACTTATTAGTCATAGCGTGATGTAATATAGCCTATATCCCTATAGTCTTTTTCGTCAAATGGACAATCGATACAAAAAGAATTTCTCAAATTCGTTCGTGAGGTAAGAGCATCAACCTAACATAATCACCAGCTTTATAATAGTTTAAGTTCGTAAGACAATTGAATGAGCTACTTAAATGCCTATGAAAATTTGTGAATGTATAACTGCAAAGGCGATGATTGTGGGTGCACTTTTCAAATGTAATTCCATCTATATTATACAAATAGAAAAACGTGACGAACTGAGTTACCGGTCACTCATTTCTTACTGCCTTTGCTGCTAAATAGGAGAAAAAAATATAGGTACTGTCAATATCCATATTGCATACTTGTTTATATGGTTAACAAAATAAATATGTAACTTATTTAGAACCGACCAGGTCGGTTTCCAGGACACGCGGGTTCGAGTCCCGCTACGTTCAAATTTTTATACGTTTTCTAAATAAGTATTTTTCTTTCTTAGCTGTGGAATAACACTTAAAAAAATATTAAATATAAACTTATTTATTTATTATATTTACTGCAGTTAAGTACTCTAGACGCATGTGACAGGTTGTTTTCAGAAGCAATCGAGCTGTTTATTCATATGTAAATACAGTTATATAAAGAATGACTGTCAACATAATGTATTGATGAGTTCCATTGTTGACGCCGTCATGGCACCGAAAGTCAAAGTCAAAGTGGCGCAGTGGCCCAAGCGTTTGACTGTCAACGTAACGGTTTTGAGTTAAATTCGCACTTGGTATAATGAATTATTATTTATTACTCCTCGCTCTGGTGTTACTACTCTGAAAGAAGGTTGTGAAAATAATGGTTAGAACATTATTTTCAATATGAATAAGACAAAGGATCTGATTTTTGAAAGAATTGAAGGAAGCACGGAATGCAAGATGAGTGTAAAAGGCAAGATATTAGAACAAGTGAATGAAGTGGTATACTTGGGAAGTATGTTCAGTAGAAATGG
>DWAN01005280.1:0-11380 GCA_018230445.1 Heliconius hewitsoni
TCCAGGAGGCGCGGGTTTGAGTCCCGCTACGTTCAAATTTTTATACGTTTTCTAATTAAGTAATTAAGTAGTGATAATTCACTACGTTGCTCTCTTCTCGCCGGGTTTTCGTAGTATTGCTTGTTGCGTAGCGGGGCTCAACGCCGAGTTTTGCCTTGTTACAGGGTGAACAAACAAAAATGACAAAAAAATATTCCTGAATAAACACATTCAATCGAACCCACTTCATATTTATAATCACAAGCTTGTGTCACTGCACCACAACAGCCTCAATGCCTAAAACATTTAAAAACATGATACTACAATATCATACGACAATAATTTTCCAAGTACATAAAATTATAAGAAACATCCATAAATCGTACGTGTTCATTTTCTTAATAGTACAAACACACAATCGTTTCTCGCCGTGGTCGCCTAAAAGGCATGGTTCTACATGCCCTTATCACCTTGTGTTGTGACCATTAGCGTGTCCCCAACCGTACCTATTTGAATTCAATTTTGCTAACGTGAGTGGTAAAAATAAATAAAACAGAACGAAGCCATGATAGGCGGGTTGCGAGTTATAGGTCCCCGTGCGCTGTGGCCACTCAATATCTCTAATTAATTAACGATCTCGTAGATAAGACCCGCTGACAATCTTATTT
This sequence comes from Heliconius hewitsoni, assembly GCA_018230445.1. NCBI lineage: Eukaryota > Metazoa > Arthropoda > Insecta > Lepidoptera > Nymphalidae > Heliconius > Heliconius hewitsoni. The sequence goes on from DWAN01005280.1 coordinate 648, forward strand.
GTGGCGAACAAATCTTTTAAACATAAATTTTAACGTACATGCTCTAATGTTGTAAATACTATGCACAATTACGGGGCAGCTGATATAGAAGTTCCATAGGGAGTTACGTAAATTTAATAGACCAATGTTGTATGTTCTTTTTTTCTTTGGAATTGTCGGTGATTTTCTTTATGAATTTCGGAGTAGTAATCGAAACGGATATGTTACTTTATTCTCCAGCTTGGTTCCATTGAAGCATCTCTTTTAATAAACCCTGTCACGATATATTTTTTTCTAATATCATACGATATCTTCGATATACCTACAATAATTTATTTTAATAAAATACATATTAAAAACTACGGGACTCAACAGAAAAAGAACTTAACGAACCATGAATCAAATGTTATTGAAAGGATTCACCGTATGCAATTCCTCGACAATTTGCCATATAAATTAAAGAGTAGTCTCATTAGGCATTATGGAGACAGCACGTATGTTAGACAAGCAATTCTTAAAATAAAATCTAATAACGTGAGACATTCGCTACCAACTGAAATAAAATAAAGTAAACCAGAAATAAATAAATCTTCACGGCAGCTTCACGGTATAATCCACACACAGCAGGGTAGGTAGAGGGAACCTGGTATTAAGACACTCCGGACCCCTTTCTTTCGACATTTCGCCGAATTCAGCAGGCATTTCATGTCGTGTGAGTGGCGGAATTCAACGCCACCCTTTGCCTGAACACCAGAGCGATGCAATAGAAATATAAATTTAAATAAATATTTAATTTCTTCGAGTGCGGATCGAACCCACAACCAGTCGATTTAACAATCACACTTTGTGCCCCTGCGCCACGTCAAGAAATGGAGAAATTATAATAGTATTACAAAACTGTAAGTAGTTCAAATTGTTTTCCATGGGAAGAATAAAACGACACTGATGTGTCGACAGGATCGGTCACGGATAATAAACATTTAGTCAATTTGTCGACCGCTGTCCTGTCTACTATCGTTTATTAACATTTTTTTGTCTCCCCATTTTCGATCCTCGCCAAGGTAGGTATGACGATTTGAGCGGGTATAGTTTTATTGTGGTAATTAAGATATGAACATGCTTTTAAAGTTAGGGTAGAATCGCTTTGATAACAGAAGAAATTATGACTTTACACTCAACATGTATGCGGGTTTTTAAAAAAAGATACATATTTCATGTATGTTTTGTTTCATATTATATATTATTTATCTACTTTTATATTGTAGGCATTTTCAAGAACAGTGTGTAATTAGTAACTTCGTATATAGTTGAATTTAAAAGTAATTTACAAACTATATGAGAGTATAATTAAGAAGTACCTACAGTGGAGTCATCCCATGAAATAACATTAAAGTAGTATATTGTCTAACGTTATTGCGGCATTTAAACATTACAGAAAAATATCAATCAGCTGACTTTATCTTGGAACGTTTTTGAACGATACTATATTACAATACAATTATTTACGTTGTAGTAGTATCATGAGATACTGAGAATAGTAATTACATTATAAAATGTATAGTGACGACCGTGGGAATACTATACAAGCTTCATAGTAATCGCTATACGCTGTCACAAATATTTTTCCTTCATTAAAACAATACACGTGTGACTAACTTCTCCTCAACGGTTATTCCGTATTGAAACGCAAGCAGCGAAGGCAGCGAGAGTGGGGAGCCACAAAAGTAAGACACGAATACCATATCATCACAATTTATTGCTATCCCATCAGAGCGGCATCGCAAACAGCTATTTTGACCGACCTCTTACCAGTGAAGCACAATATCTAAACGTGACATCGCACAACTTTAAGTTATTGTCTAGATAGAAGGTTAAGTGATGTTGCTTACTTTCATTTAGCAATTTATATTGTATATAATATATTTTATATTGTCCTATCAGCGTCCAGAGCTTGGATCATTAGGAAAAAACTTCTAAAATATAATGTAATAACCTTCTCAAATTTAGAAAAATCTACTTATAATTTATGTAACAACATACTTATTACACAATGAACGTCTATAATGCGAATGTCATCAGCGTATAATCGGTCATGCAAGCAAATAGTAACTTTCAATTGCACAGTAAATTGCAAAGCGGTAGTTTATTCTAATACAAAGTCCGCGATGTCACGAATTCATATGATTTGTATAACGATCCGATGTAAGCACATATTTATCCTCGTGGCTCAGTTCCCATGGTTATTGTGGTGACGTGACACAGTGGACAGGTCATCGCTAAAATAAATCAAGAGGTAACAACTAATAAAATATTCTTCATAGACGGTAACGGTCGTGCAATACAGACGCCGGCTGCCGATTCTGTGAAGTCGTTTGGAAAGCAGGCTGTGATTTGCAAGGTCACGCGTATAACACGGATGTTCCCGATATTGAAATGTACAGGCGTGCTTTATTCACCCACATATCAACATATGCAATGAAAAGATCGGAGCCAAGACTCCTGTCAACGTGAAAGTGGACCTTATGCGGCTGATAGAAGCGACCATTTCACTTGGAGAACATCTTACGCCTGAACGTTGCCCAATGCGACAGCAGTATGAGAAACAAACACTCATATTGAATACGAAGCAGATGAACGGTACGACACTTCGTATGGTAAATTCTGTATTGCGAATTATTAAATTATTTATGCCGCATATCGCGGTGTGCGCGGTGTGGCCGATCGCTGAACCACAATATCGGGAATCCCTGTTCGCTACTAATGCAATAATTTGGCGTATTTTGCAATCGCGTATTGAATATTGAATAGTTGGTAAATAGTTTATGTTCTCGACGTGGATTTTGGAGTACGTGATCCGGCGCGGCTCTGTTCTGATTCGTTGTGAAACTGCTCGACATATAGATAACACGCTAACAAGTGGTCGTTTCAAATAAAACGTTATATCTAGCTGTTACAGCGTTTACATCAGATAACCGAGATAGCCTGCCACATATTAACTATCACTTTATTTTATTTATAGTAAAGTATTTAAATCTAACAAAAAAATCGTTAAATATGTAGAAAATTAAATTCATTTCGTACCCAAGTGTAGTGTTTTATATCTAACATTACATTTAGTATATTTTGATCTAGATTTAGTTGATCCTGGCTTTATTTTGTTTCACTACCATAGTTTTGTTTGTCGACAGAAATGTTGATTGAAATTTCACTTGAAGTCATAACGCAAAGGTATCGGACGACTTAATGATTCCATGAAAACCACATGTTTTTCTATCTTCGGATAAGACAATAACAAAAGAATAATTTAATATCTAAACGAATTAAAAGTTATTTATACATTTGTATATAGCTTTATAAGTTTAGATAAATGTGGTATATTAAAATAATGGATTTTAATATTCACCAGATTATATACGTATACGTCATTAGAAACAAATCTAAAGTATATTCACCTAATTGTGAATTCTTTTAATATGTTATGTTTATGTTAAAATTATTCCATGTATTTACGATTCCGTAAAAGAGGATTCTTCATCTGTAGTGATCGTGTTTTGTTTGTTAATTACATTTATGTCGGCGAGTAATTACAAACAAAGAAAATTTTCCGTTTCGTTCCTGTATGCATATGAACGTAATCAGAGTTGGAATATTAGCTTTAATTCATACTATATGGAAAAATACCTATTCGGTTATAGACCTACAGAAGGTATTTATTTATAAATGTTTATGAAAAAAATAAATATTGCGACCCTGGATCACTGGATCTAACAGTAAACGCGAAGGTTGTGGGTTTGATTCCCTATATGGAAGATTGGATTATTTTGTTTTAGAAAACAATCCGTAGCTACGATTTTCGCCACTTAACGCTTAATGTCTCGAAAATTGAACGGAAATTGACAAAGTATTTTAACACTATATTCCCTCTTCTAGGTAGGTACTAAATATTCTAAGGTACATAACTACTCAACAAACAGTCTGGACTACTGGATAATTAACTGTAACTTTTAGTGTTACATTTAGTTTTGTCTACAATATAAAAATGAATAGGGGCACGAGTGTTTAAACTAAGAACAGATTTTAAGTGTACTCTGGTCTTTCAATATGAATGTTCGAAATGGATTTATTGCATGTTTCATAATTGCAGATAATATAGAAATGAGTTAATTCGCTTAACGGTTGGGTGGTTTTAATAGATACGCCAAATTCGCAGTAAATGTGTATATATACTTTATAGGTAGGTAACCTACAAAGTATACAAAATTAAACTCATATAAGAAAATCTAATATAAGTAAAAATGATAAATTGTAATTACTAGACCTACATATTTGTATGTACATGACTACATGTAATTTGTAGTAAAATTTTATTTCATATACAAAGACAATCATTCTTAAAACTTAGTTAGATGATCCATAAAAATTACCTATGACTTCATTTCAACTTAATACTAAGTTCCCAGGTTCCCTCTGCCTACCCATGTGAAAATATTTTTAAAGGATTTATAATTAACAACACGAATCTTATCATAATCAGGGCAATCTTGTTTATTAAGTTATTTATCCCAACAACATTAAAATAAAACAATTATTTAGACAAAATATTCATTATTTATTTTGCTATGCCTATTCTAAATGACGACTGCACTATGGTCATATAGCGCTTCGGCAATCGTTCATCATCAGTCGTCGCGTGACCAGGTAGTGTTGACTTTATAGAGTGCTTGAACAAATTTAAAACACCTCGTTATAACCAACAAGGGTTCCCCTTTATGACTTATGCCACGATTGACTTAACAATTGACTGAAAATAACGCACTGACACGCTAAAATGTATGTCTTTAATTATAGCAATAAATATATGTAACATATACATACATAATAATTCACATTTCATTTACAAAATTAAATTATTTAAACAAACAATTCCAAATAATACAAAAAATAGAATATAACAGGGTTTCGCAAAGTTAACCCCCAGGCACCTGACGAGACTGGGGATTCGTAATTGAAAAATAAAAGGCCGTAATAATAGAATTTACGTTACGTGCTTTTCAATGACAATTTTTCTGTCTGTGTTTTTGTCAGGAGGTAGAAATTGATTAGCGTGTGTAAATATGTGTATGTACAATGTATGTAACGATTATATTTATATATAAGAATCTTCTTAAGGAAAGAAAGTGGGGAACGGAGTGTCATAACACTAGGTTCCCTCTATGTGCGGGATACAGCGTCAAGCTATTTTTTTTTAATAATCTTACTCGAATTCGTCGAATCGTGAATCGTCTCGAATTATAAAAACGAATAAAATATACTGTGAGGCGATCATGGCGCAGTGGTACAAGTATGTGGCTACTAACACAACAATTGTGGGTTTAACACCCTCTCGGGGAATTGAAATATTATGTATTTTTCTTGTTCTGACAATAAATACTTCAAAGCGGCGTTGAGTTGAGCGGCGGCTACTCAACACGCAAGGCGTCAAGAACTCGGCGAAAAATGGGAAATAATAATAAATGGGACTTATCCTGCTATATGCCCGCATATATAGAGTAAAGCAGTAAAATAAAATTATAATAGACTGACAATAATAGACACTGAAATATAATAGACACTGAAACGCATTAAGGACTGAACTAACGACAGAAGGCTGACTAGAGATGATTATGGGTTTCAATGAAATTAAATATAATAATAAACAAACAGTAACAAAATAATTTAATATTTTATCTTATCATTATTGATGAATAAAAAAATTTAAGCGCATAAAAGCCCCTGTAATAGTGTAAGACAACATTTATATTTAAAATAATAGAGTGTTCACGATGAACAATGTTCCTTAGTCAAATATAAACGTAGTAGAGAAGCCAAATAAAGCATAAACACATGCAAGAAATACCCCGGCGAGGCGCCCAAACGTTTGCTTGCAGATATTACAGTATACAGTAGAATTGTTTCGTGCTCCGTTCGACATTTCCGTACAATACACTGGTCAGGCGTGGCTTAGCTAGTTAGCGGAGATGTAAATATGCGCCGGCGCAGGACCAAGGGTCGCTGCAGCTTCTTGCATTGTACACAAACCTCTTTATCGAATTTTACATATTTTATTGAAATTTATTTTATTAAATAACTGTATTTAGTATAAAAGAGGTCAGTCGTTGCGCAGAGGCATATGTGTGTATCTGTAAACACGACAAGTTGTGGTTTCGATTCCCACTCTAGGAAAAGAAATATTTATTATTTGCACTTCCCCACTCTGGTAACAAGGCAATGAGTGGAGTTGAGCTCCGTCACTCAACGTGCAATGCGTCCAGAAATCGGTGAAAAATGGGGAATGGAAGTATGAGTAATCTTAATGGAAGATTGTCTAAACGATAGGTTACCAGGATCCCTTCCTACCAATCCAATCTTCAATGTGCACAAATATACAGCGTGACGTTAAAAAAATATAATGTAGCCAACGGGGACAAACTGGAAATCATTGGAAAATTAAACTTACTTAAAAAAACAATAATTTTAAGTGTTACTCCACACTTAGGAAAAAAAAAATACTTATTTAGAAAACGTATAAAAATTTGAACGTAGCGGGAATCGAACCCGCGCCTCCTGGAAACCGACCAGGTCGGTTCGGTTCATTTTTATACGTTTTCTAAATAAGTAAAAAGCAATAAGAAGGCCGTCGTAGTCATCGTCGTCGCAGAGGCATAAGCGTGCGACTGTAAACTGTAAAAAAATAAAATTTAATATATTTTTTTTTAAATTTTAAAATCGAAGGATGATTGAGAAACATTGTAAGCCTTTGTATTATACAGTATCTAGAGTACGTTGATTAAGAAACTAGAATATTTTCTTATTTTAATTGTTTTTTTTATCTTCTTATTTTAATTATTATCTTTATAGATATTATCGAGAACATCTAAATATTAAATAATCCATTACCACCCGTGGGAATTAAACCCACAACCTGTCGCGTTTACATTCACCCGCTTATGCCCCTGCGCCGCGGAGGCCGCCCTCTATTATACTAAATATTTAACCATAAATAATGTACAAAATATAACCTTCTACATTAATAACAACAGGTTAGATAATGAAAATCAGATAGATGACATTTTATTCATAAGCGACTGTTATAAATCTATACAAAAGTCAACGTTTCAATTAACAGTCTGAAAGTACCTATTGTATTGTATGCCAGCAATAGAATATTGATGAAATATATATATATATATATATATATATATATAGATAATAGCTGGTTGCGTAATGTAAATATTATGTTTTTTTAAAATTATATTAAGGAAGTTCATTGACTAAGTTAAAGCGCGATAACACTTTTTATATATATATATATATATATATTTTTTATTATTTAAAGCTGTGTACCTCACAAGAAAAAAATAACCTGAAATTTATATCAAATACTCAGATTTAGGGTCAAACCGGAGAAAAATTTAAGCTTTTAATATGCATTGTGTTTGCTTCATTTTGTTCGAAATTCGCTGCGCAATCAAAATTATAAGCTACTTCCCGTGAACCCGCAATTATGAAATTTGGCAAGCAGTGAGAACTTACAGTTAAATTATTTACTTTGATTATTACAGAATTATCCCGCTGTGTGCGGGATATAGAGTGAAGCTGATTTAATTGATTTGAATTGATTTAATTTAATTTATTACAGAGCAATGTATAGGTGTCAAATAGAAAAAACATCACAATTTTATATTTGTAGTTCATTTCATACAAAAATAAAGCGCGGTGTTGAGTTCCGCCACTCAACATGCACTATGTTCACACACACACTAGGTTCCTTGTGCCTTACTGCTGTATCCCGTACAGCGTGAAACTGATTGATTAATTAAATTAATATAAAAAGACTGCATACGCCCGCAAATATAAGTGATGTGATAAAACATAAGTTCGTCATAATGGGAACAATTTCTAGTAACACATAACTTTGCTCTCATTGACCCACAAAGATGAAATCAGTACGTATCCTTCGGTGGGCGAGACTGACTCTCACTTATTATTATTTTCATTGATTAGTTATTATTATTTTCATTGATGCCGTCGTACAGTTACAGTGGGAGGGACTCTGGCAAACCGAAAATTGCTTTGGGCTATTTAACTGTATATTTTAAGCTGTTTAAAATACAAAATTTAAAAAAAATAGTGAAAAGACATCTCCATTTTAGTGTTGTTTTCTTAGAGATTACCTATTACTCTATTTTATAAAAAAAAGTGAAAGTACTTGTTCGCCTCGTATTTGTTGTTGTAAAATGATTTTAGATGCATTAATAATAACAAATTAAAGGACAAAGTCATGAAGTAGACGTATGTGATATGTAATACAACGAAATGTCAGTAGCGCGTTTGTTGACCCGCTTCTTCGAGCTACTCGCGACATTTCGCGGTAATTGTAAGTTACCATAAATTAGGGTTGCATTTACTATATTTAATGTTATAAAAATAAAACTATATATAATGGCGTACTGACGGTGTCATTCTTATTTTAAATCCATTTAGATGATTTTGTAATATAACACGCAAAATCACAAAAATTCTTTCCAGTAGAACCCGACAACTTATATTATATTTTTCTAGCTCAGCTTACTCTATAACAGAGAAGTATATATATATATATATATATATATATATATATATATATATATATATATATATTTACCCTATAATCAAGAAATTTAAATTCAAATTCATACTATGTTGTAATTACACTTTTTTTCTATTTAACCTGCGCATTAATATTTAATAGAGCAAGTAGTACATATGTACTAACATGAGATGTTCAATTACGTCTAAGGAAAATACAAAAAAAAATATATATTTTAGGCATTTTTTGAAGTAAAAGTAGACGTTTAAAAATTTAAGATCTAGATATTAGTTTTAGATCTAGACATTAGATTTAGTTTTACAATCTAGATCTATCTAGATAGATCTAGATTGTAAAACTACATTTTAAAATAATGCTTATTGTAAAACCATTGTGGTACTAACATAATCGTGTGACTATTTACATGATCTGATGAACCGTCTTCATCAACCGTCAGTTCTTCTTCTAATGCAGGTACTTTATTCTTATAGATTCAAATAGAAATATGAATTATCTTGATCTGGAAGCTGTACCTGGGACTTACGACCACAGGCGTAGGTTTCAGGGACATCTTTACAATGCACTAACACTCGCTTTTATCATTCCTGCCAATATAGCTAATTAACTCAAAAGAAATGAATAACGCCTTTCAGGAGATTTTTTTTATTTAGTAACAGACCTGGCTGTCTATCTAAACACAATATTGCCATAGAATACATCCTATGGCGTATAACAGATAAATAAGACAAGACATATTATTTTCGGTAAAACAGGTTAACAATATCTTTATAGTATAGTGTAAAGTTCTTAAAAAAACGAAACAATATGAAAATAATCGTTGTTCTTAAGAAATGAATGAATTTACGTACATATTTAAAAGCAAAAACGAAAATCTAAATTTAAAAATTTTCAAAGCTTTTCTTTTAACCGTTTTACCTACAAAGTTGTTGTATAGTTAACGGTGAAGAGCGCTACGCTTGTCATGGAGGTAAAATAAAAAGACGACCATTATCTTCTTTTCTGATCACAAAAGAAAATGAAAAATTGCAACTTAAAATAAATATGTATATCCATACTCAAATGTCCACGGACGAAGTCGAGCCACCTTCGCAAGAAGGCACCGACACCCCTGATCTATAACTTCTTATTATTTGAATGAGATCTATTGATCCGAGGTGTGGAACTCACAATCCGATCCAACGAAGATCATTTTGTTCTCCTTGAACGACCGCTTCTGAACTAACTTGACATTACAATGGCGACCGGTGACGGCAATGATTTAAAATCTGTTAACAGGACGCTTTTCTTTTTAACGATCTGTATACAATTTCCATAAATGGTTTTCCAGATGATCTCAGTATGTGAATGTATTACACATAATAAGGCATAACAGTAAGGTGAGGCCGCTCCTGGCGCAGGTGCTCAAGTGTGTGGCTGTAAACGCGACTGGTCGTGGTTTCGATTCCCATTTGAGGAAATTTAAATGTATATATTTCATTTCTTCGCCGAGGTGTTAAAGCAAGCGCGGCATTGAGTTTCGCTACTCAACATGCAATGCCTCTAGAATTCGGCAGAAAAAACTGTACAGAGTGTCTTAACACCAGGTCCCCTCTGCCCACCTTTCTGTGAGAGGAATAAAGCGTGAAGCTGATTTCTTTTAGGTATAACAGGACCACAGTGACATGCAAAACGAAACGGGAAGCTATACGATAGAAACGCTCACGACGTGGTTTCAACGGGACATTGTTGCAAGGGATTATACATGATGAAACTGAAATCCCCGCCCTAATGAGGTTCTTGTTCATTGCTCCCCGTATTATCTCAAGTAATTATCTCCTACTCCCTACTATTGTGAATGGCGGATCATCAAGATGTCAATTAATGTTCAATACAGACATTCAATGATCTTGATACTTTATTAAGTTTAATTTATTTGCGGAGCATAAAAGTCTCAAATGGTGTCTAGGTTAAAATTGATTATTTTATTATTATTTAAATATATAATAGCAAAAATAATATTTACAAGAAAATCAATCAATTCATCTTATAGTTTATCTTTTATTTTTATCTCTACAGAAAAAAAATAAAAACACTTATTTAGAAAACGTATAAAAATTTGAACGTAGCGGGACACGAACCCGCGCCT
>DWAN01005281.1:0-11379 GCA_018230445.1 Heliconius hewitsoni
TATATATATATATATATATATATATATATATATATATATATATATATATAACGTACACACGTTTTACATAGGTAAGGTAGTTAGCTACATAGCCTATAACAAGGTTTTTATACAAAAAAGTATTTTAAGCTAAATAAACTTGGTAAAAAGGCAAGGTTGCATATTTTCTATAATAGTCCCCTATTACCTTCATTGCAATGTGTGAGTAAGGAAATTACGGAACCCCTATAACGACGTTATTCATTTATAACCGGAGCTTTTTATATGGCCTTTTTAGTCGCTTAGGAAATAGGGTATGCATAGGAGAGTTCGTTCTTATAACGCAGTGATACTGTACATTATAAACTTAGCGTTTATTTTGTTATATAACGAGATTAATTGTAGAAATTTGAATACGATATTTTTTATTCCATATATGGTTGTGTTGTTGTGGTGTATTTGTTTTTATTGTTTGCGCAGTAATAAAAGAAAAATCTTATAGTGATATTTTAGAATTAATTATCATTTGAAGCTTATCTAGAACTTAAGTTTGATGAATCTGCCATCCAGTCTACAGCCTTCTATACCAAAGTATCAATAATATGTATATAGTAGTATAGAGTTACTAAATATATATAATAATTCTGCCGTTATAGACAATTGTATTCACGTTATGTCAAATTGTTTTTTAACTAAAGCTTTAGAAAAGTTTTACCCCTGAATGTACTGATATGAATTAACTATAACCAAAAGCCTACTTAACTAATTCATTAATGTAAAAAAGTAAAAGGAAATTCATTTGAACCATAAAATTATAAGTTGTGTAAAACTTTAGGAAACATGTAAAGATCGTTGACCCAGTTCTTTGTAAATAGTTTGAATTACTGAGTACGATCGCGTGTTTTGCTGCTATTAATACAGAATTGGCCTAATATAAAATTTACAGTTCTATCCGATGCAATCTTTATTCGTGTTGTGATTTTTTTAATAATATAATATTTTGTAATCTTATAAAGTTATCTGAGTAATTGTTCTTCAATTAAATAAATTATTGGCTAAATGCTAGTCGGACTCGCGTACTGAGGGTTCCGAATGAATTTCACTATAGGTTTTGATTACGCTGTGAATTCATATAAAATAGAGCAAACATAAACGCTCATATCTTTTGATAGCGTTGACTTAACTTGATTTTTTCTATGCTCGAAAGGATTGTAGACCTGAATATTTGATATTAATTTCAGATTTTTTTAGATAGATACATCCACGCGACCTCGATACGATGACAGCGAAGTAATCTTATAAGAATTCCATTTTTTCTTTTAAGCTACAGAACCCTAAAAATATAAAAAAACGAACAAATAAGATCATGTAGGCGATATTTAATAATAGGTATGCCAAGATTCGGTGCTGTTCTTTGATTTTGATTTAAGATCACTGTCTCGTGTAACAACCTCCTACCACAAGCTCGTTTTCTTGAGTCCTGCTATTGACAAGCGTGACAAAAAGTGAACGCGCCACTTTTAGAAATCGAAAATAAAATGGTAATTAGTTTTGTTTTAGGAAAATATTAAAAATAATATGCCCATTTTAAAAATATGTAGTAAATTATTACAGAAAATCTCAACTATAAAAATTTCCTTAATTTAGAGAAGTTAGGGAAATATATTAAATTTAGCAAATCTTTCAACTCTTACTTTCGGGGTCTCTTAACTAGGAGTGTATTAACACTACGCTCTCTCTGTCTACCTTTCTGAAAGCGTGAAGCTAAAAAGCAACATTTTGTTAAATTTGAAATCAAGGCAATTGTCATATCGAGACTTTGACGTGAAACAAAAATCCTATTTCTTTGGTTAAATAAAGAACGGCAGTTTATTTTCACTATTCTAAACGTGTTTTATAATTTGAAAAACAAAGAAAGGATTGACGTTGTCAACAACACACCACAAGAATCACGAGAAATAGAACCTATCCCTTACAAATACTTACAAAATAAATGTGTTATGTGCGAGTCGGTCTCACCCACCGAGGCTTCCATATCAGTTTAAGGATCAGGGATACATTAGGTAAACAGAAAGTACAACTTATATAAATTGACAAACTTAAATTTGCGGGCATATACACTCTTTTCGAATGAAATGAACTACAAATATAGTTTGTAATTAATTATTTCTATGAAATATCTATAAATTTTCACGTTACTATTGTAAATTATGTAAAGTATATAGTAAATTTTCACTTCATACCAAATTTCATAACTGTAGGTTCACAAGATTTCTATAGCATTTGATTACGCAGCGAATTTGAGAACATGCAAGAAAATCGATATATCGCTCTTATCTTTTGATTGCGTTGATTTAGAAGGTTTTAGACTGTATACTGACCGTAGGCCTGAATATTTGATTATAATTTCAACTTAACACCTCCACGTGATCTTGAGATAACCGATCTTGACAGATGAACAGACGAACAACAAAGTAATCCTATAACGGTTTCGTTTTTACCATATAAACTACGGAACTCCCATAATTAAATATAAAAAAAAATCAGTCAAACGAAATATATTCTAAAGGAACATAATAACAATATAATGACAGATGAGGTTATTGTATATGGGTGATTTGTGTGGGCATCACAAAGGTTGAGGGATTACTTCTGGTAAAGCTAAACGTTTTTATTCATTAGCCTTTAGCAGACGGCGGTGCGTATGATATGGACGCGAGGTTTTTGTTGTATTTTTATTCAAAAATAATTTTAGAATTGTAAATAATTAACATGGTTCTGGGCGTCTGTTGTATGAGCATATCCGAGAGATAATAATAATTGATTGTTTTTATACTAATATGAGAACATGAATATTAGGTACGTATATTTTCATTCCTTCGCTCTGATATTGAGGCAAAACCGGACACTGGGTTCCACCATACAATGCTTTCAGGATTTGGCGGAATGTGGGGAATGGAAGTGCCTTAATTGACGGGAAGCGATGAGAGTATCTTAACACAAGGCGTCCTCTGCTTACACTGCTACATACCTGTTTAAAATTACATATCAATATGAAAAAAACTATACCGCATAAAAAATCGAATTCACTGCCAAGTCAGAGAAGAGCCTGTTGATTGGATAATCGGCATAAAAGTTTTGTTCAGTATTCCCAATTCCTAACAAATATAAACGTATAACAAAATTATATTTTAAGCAATTAGCTTCTATTAACGTAAGGTGAAATTGTATGAAATTACACAGCACGACCTAATTCTCTGTTTATTAGTTGCACAGTAACGTTCTGCCAACTCTCTTATACGGTAATTAGACCATGGCCTGAAATATATTTCTGAAACAGCGCGTATCTATATGAGTGGTGCATTACGAATAATGCCGCCATTATGGCAATATACTTCGATGTTTGCTTTAGCGTTCCATTCATTCTTGCCTTTTTAGCATATTAGCTTCCGCTGGTGGTGTGGGGAACAGGTGAAAACAGTTAGTTTGTGTCTAGTGGGTTCGTTATTAGCCTTAACAATGTTGAGTTCAGATACAAAATGTTTTTGTTTTCTATACAAGTATACCATGAGCGATGCACATATATTAATATATTTTATATAGGAAAACTAAATAAAACAAATCAGTTTAACGCTATATCCAGCACAGCAGGTTAAACAGAGGGAACCTAATGTTAAGACACTCTGTTTCCCATTTTCTGCTGAATTCTGCAGGTATCGCATGTTGAGTGGTGAAACTCACCAGCCTTTGCTTTGACATCAGACCGAAGAAATTAAAATACTCTACACAAAATCCTTTTAATTGGCCGTAAAATGGTGTAAATATAAAGAAAAAAAAATCTATACGTTTATAATGAATAGAATCTATATTAGTATAATAATCGATTTATTTTCTATACAAGATTGTACCATGTACATTGAACGTGTTTTAGCATAATTACATAAGAAAACTAAAACCTACAAAATACAAAGATTATAGCAGCCCGTGCTATAGAATGTGTTCCTAGCTATGTATATATAATCGTAAACTCGAGACCAGGTCAGGTTGATGATAACCAATTATTTCGTTATCACCTAATCAACGTATAACTACTAAGTTTCATAATAGCTATTCTGGCTCAAATTTAGTTTTTTATATTTTGTAACTTAGTTACAAAGTTACAAGTTAATATTTTTAAAATTATAAAATTGTTTAAGTAAAGCAATGAAATTACAAAAGACATATGTATAAATAAAAGTATGCTAAAGAATAAATAAATACCTAGTCTTTTATAAATAAAAAAAATCAGCTTCATGCTGTATCCCGTACACAGTAGGATTGGCAGAGGGAACCTAGTGTTAAGGGCATTGCGTGTTGAGTGGCGGAACTCAAAGCCGCGCATTGACTCGACGCTAGAGCGCAGAAATGAAAATATACATTTTAATAAGTACTTTAAGTTTCTCAAATGGGAATCGAACCCACAACTAGTCTCGTTTCCAGTCACATTTGTGTCTGGAATAGTCTCATAGTCGTAGTATTATGAGAGATTGGATATTTACTGAACTATAGAAACGTTTTATCTTGGTTAATACCTGGAGGTATTAACCAAATGACTAAGATATTTAAAATATTTTGATTATAATGAATTACCTATTTTGATTATAATGAATTAAGAAATAGGTAATAATAAAAATCAAATAAACTTGAAACTATCTGTATTTCTAAAATTTTTTAAGATATATTGAAAGGTATCGATAGATTAAAAATGACTCAGCGACGTGCGCAGTGCCGATGAACTCTCAGAAACAAGTAGTTATAGGTCGCTGGACCTCGACGTTGGTCAATATGAATATCAATATAGTATATTATTTCTTTATACTGTTTTAGTAATGCAGAAAAATAATTAAAAGCAACTATAAAGTGTAAATGTTTTATTCTATGTGTTCGCTTTGTATATACGTCTTTTGTATTACTACGCTGTTTGAAGTACTCTTTAAAAACAAAACCAGGTTAATGAGTCATTCAGTTACTGCAAAATATGCAAGTAAAATTACAAAGTACGAGAATCCGGATTTTTTAATATTTATATATATACATATGTTGGTGGTTGAGAACCGCGAATTCTATAACATATTATTATTTTTTCTATATGTAGACATATATAGACAAGTATATAGACTTATAAAAGCATATTTAAAAATAAATTAAATCAACTTAATGCTGTATCCCGTATACAGCAGGGTAGGCAGTGTTAAGATACTCTGTTTCCCACTCTCCGCCGAATTCTGGAGACATTGTGTGCAACACCGCGAAATTTTTAAAAGCATTTTAAAAGCATATTTGATTATCCAATTATAATTTTCACAATGAACATTTTATAATTCACTTCACTGTCTTACACACACTTAAAAACACACATACACATATAATTAAAGAGCAGAAAGTGTGTCTGTAAAACCGACAGGCTGTGAGTTCCATTCTCATTACATTCTCCGCTCTAGTGTCGGCAAACTCGCAGCGTTGAGTTGCGCCACTCAACACACAATGGTTCCAGTATATAGCGGAAAACGGCGTGTCTAACACTAAATTCGCGTGGTGCGCGCGGATTTAGCGTGAAGTTGAAAAAAGAAAGTAACATAGAAATATAATATAAAATAGCTTGGTAATCATATGAGATAGTATGGGCATAATTTTAGCTTGAATGGTGTGACTTTTCATATTGTTTGATTAATCTATTTTGTTTTTCTTCATAATCTAATAAGGTAAAAAAAAAGTTATTCTTTAAATATATTTGTATATCTAAATTGAGCCCAGAGTTCTCAGTTATCCCTTGTATATGAATCATCAAAGTAAGCCTACTTGTGATAGATTATGTAAATGGCGCAGACAAAATCCCATAATAGTTTTGTTGTTAGTATATGGTTTATGATAAAAATATCGAGAACGATAGGACTCTACTAAGCCACTAACCTTTATGTACTTGTTTATTTTTTGTTTTATATATAAGAACTGTGCCGCGGAACTGTGGATTGGTCTAGCTGTGGCAATATATCTAGGTTGATACGACTTCGGTACCTTCAAAAAGCGCGTCTATCTCCATTTCAAATACCAGCAACGCACCTGCACGCCTCCTCTGGTGGCTCTCCATACAGAAAGATAATGAATAAATATGATCCAGTCGTGGCGCAGGGCACAAAGTGTGACTAAAAAATCGACTGGTTAGATCCCCACTCCAGGAAATTAAATTTTTATTCACATTTATATTTTCATTTCTTCGTTCTGATGTCGAGGCAAAGCGCGGCGTCGAGTTCCGCAACTCTACACGCAATGCCTCCAGAACTCGGCGGAAAGTGAGTGATGTATCTAACTACCGTATAAAATAATAAAAACATTGTAGCGCGAACTCTTCGACTTTTACTATGTAAATCATATGTAAATATTTTTACACTTGCCAACAATTTTCTGAATTCATTATGTTTTTTTTAAGAATATTTTGTACATTTTTTTGTTATGATTTAATTTAGCAGTTGAAAGTAAGCAAAAGCTAAAAGTTATACTCACTTATTGTCTTATTTATCAATGAAATGTTTCTTTAATATTGAATAACTGTTAAATTAGGATACTAAATTAAATAATTAATAAAGTAAATATAAATATATTTACCTATATATATAATAAAACAGAAAAAATATTTTGTCCGTACATTAAGTATTTTTGATTATAATAGATACCGTTTAAACAGAACGATAGTTACGTTAACGGTATAATAAGTATATTGTACTAGAAAACCATTAAATTATATTAGTTCTAAAATAAAGTATACTACAGAGTATATCCCTATTTCATAAATAATTATTTTTATTTCAGAATTATGAAATATTCATTATTAATTAATAAGAATTATGATAAATGGCTGAAAGTATAAATTATATAATAATCAATTTGATGGAAAATGCAGCATTAGAAAAGTATGGTATAGTAGTGGTGGTATGCGCGCGAAGCCTCGAGTGGGACGCTAGTCTTTAAATATTAATAAATAAGAGAAAATAAAAGAGCGAAGTATCTTTTCAGTCCCTGCTGTTTTTCTATTTGTCTCTAAAACAAATATTGTTTAAACTAGAAATGTTTCTTGTTTCTTAAAATGGATTAACATCAGATAATCTCCTAAGAAGCTTAAGCCTGGTTATAATTTAGCGACGTCGCTTTGTACATATGTTTATATGTAAATATTATTAAAGGTTGTTTCGTAAGATCACTTTGGTTATAAATATGAATTGTGTTATGGGAAAGAAACTTTTCTTCAAATTACCACCAGTTTATTTTTAAATCAACTTCACACTGGGTAGGCAGATGGAACCTAGTGTTAAGACTCTCTTGGAGGCATTGTGTATTGAGTAGCTAAACTAAACGCCGCGTGTTGTCTCCGTACCAGAGCGAAGATATGAAAAAATAAATTTAAATAAATATTTCATTTCCACGTGGGTATCACACCCACAACCAGTGTCGTTTACAGTCACACACGTGTGCCCCTGCGCTACGACTGGACTAAAGGACTAAAGTTTATGTTTTCTTATACCATATATTCTTTTTAACTATTAGCTATAAAATATATTTGTTTAGCATTGCTAGATATGGAGGGTTTTTATAGCCCAAAATTAGATATCCCAAGCGGGACACGATAATTTTTTAATATTTTAGTAACAATTTTAGAGATAAATATTGACTGATAAGATTTCACTTCCGTAGGTAGTAAGTAAATAAAACAGTTTCTATTATAAATATAGTGTCATTTTACCATAAACAAATAATTCATACTACACTATAAAAGAGCAAGTAATAAGAGTTTTTGTATTTATATTTTTTCTATATTCCGCTTTGATTTAAAGAATCTCGCTGTTTTTGCTTAAAACGTTGAAAAATCCCGTTTTCTTTCAAAATAAAATCTCGGAACGTTAGTAGTAGTAATTCAAATGTGATAGGGAGCGAAGTTTAAATAGATTCACGATTTATGGTTAACATATTTGAATACAAAGTGTCCATTCTCTGTTAGGGTTCGGTAATAAAATTTGTTAACTTTGCACTTGTCGGTCGTCGTGACTGGATCATAACACTTTTGTAGGTGTACATTGTACGTAGTATAGGTTGTCTTTGTTATGCTATAGGATTACTTTCAGCGAATTATATAACGCGTCTCGTTTTATTTTCTTTTTTAGAGTTCCGTACATTTGAAGGCAAGAACGGAAGGTAGGATCAATTTGTTGTCCGTCCGTCCGTCTGTCAAGACGTCTGTCTTCTCACGAGATTGAGAAGTGGTTAATCTGAATTTAATATAATATATTAAGGTCATACATGAAGCACAGGAAAAATAAATCTACTAAATTATAACAATTGAAAGATACGCATTAAGCATTTATACTTCCATTTTGTTGCATGTTGTATAAATATCGCCGCGTAATCATAACCTAAGTTCCCGCGGAAAGAAAAGAAAAACTAAAATATTATAGATATTTCATAGAAAATAAATATTACAAACATATATCTGTAGTTCGTTTCATATAAAATGAATGTAAATGCCCGCGAACCTAAGGGTTGTAAATTTTTATAAGTTGTGTATCCCATTGACCTACAATTTGGTACGGAACCCTCGGTGGGCAAGTACGACTTGCACTTAACCGTTTATTTCTTAAGCTTTTAAACATTTTTGATGATGCCATGGTATCATTAATGAATCTTTATTCAAGAGAAATTTTCCTCATTCATCAGATATCGTATCTAGATAAGGTAAGAGCAAAAGATAAATGAATATATTGAGTTGCGAATTTACTTTGATTAAATTCAATTTTTTTTAAGATTTGGTGATAGCGTCGTACTTGTCAGTGACATTTAGAACTCTATATAATTTTATAATAGAAAAAATTATCAGTATTAGTTCGAAGTAAGTATTTATTTACTTTTAAACTAAAGAACATTATAAATGAAGCCAGTCGTGGCTCAGGGCCACATGCGTGTGACTATAAACCCAACAGGTTGTGTGTTCGATTTTCATTTTCTCCATTTTGGTGTCAAGGCAAAGCGAGGCGTTGAAATACGCCACTCAATATACAATGCTTCCAGAATTCGTCGGACAATGGGAAACCAAGTGTCTTGGCAACATCCTATAATTATAAAACTGTATATCATTCTAGGAAATTAAAAAACCTAATTTAGTCTATCTAATATTAAATATTTTATTAGTCTAAAATAAATGTTTGTGCTATTTTCTTCAAGGTAATCAAATATTTTAAATTATTATTTTAGTTTTTAGGCCCCCAGCCAAAAGTTCTATCGATTCCAGGCTATTCTAGTGTGTTCGTGTAGCACGCAATACTCGCAATAACATGTACAAAACGCGTAAAACTCATTTTGAAAACAGTAGAATGAATGAATAGTCTAAAGACATCCATTTTCTTTTGATTTGATCTCCAGAACCATTAGTAGGCAGAAAAGTTACTTTCCGTCCTTTTAGAGACAGTCGTACTAAGCAGAAGTCAAAGCCGCAATTTGTAATATCAGATTCAAAGAAAAAAAGATAAATATATTATTAAAAAAACAAAAAATATACTATATATAGATTGAGGGCAATCGTAGAGCAGTGGCATAAGCGTGCGACTGTCATCGCGATAGATTGTGGGTTCGATTCCCACTCAAGGAAATGAATTATTTTCTATTCCTCGCTATGGTGTCGAGGCAAAGTGCGCCGTTGAGTTCCGTTATCAACAAGCAACGGCTCCAGAATTCATTTCATAGTACTTAAATGTTTTAATGGGAACGGAGTACCTTAACACTAGGTTCCCAGGTTTCCTCGGCCACGTGCGGGATGCAGGGTGAAGCTGAATCATTGAATATTTTCTTGGATATGAATCAAAATATAAACTTACACAGACACAAATGTCGTGACAAATGCGCATATATTTTAAGGAAGTAATATAGTATTGGCAAAAAAATATATAATGTATGATTTTGTGATGAACAAAATATATAATGTATTTTAATAGGAACGGAGTGGTTTAGGCTTAACGTTACGTTTCTAGGTTCCCTCGGCCTAACCTGCTATGTGTGTACGTCGTGAAGCTAAAAAAATATTTTTTTCGTACTTTGTAGCATATATAAGTAATTTGCTCTATAGATGTTTATGCGAAACATTTTTCAATTTAGAAATATTAAAGATGAAACAGTATTTCAAAAGCTTCCGAGATGTTCCAATACGACCGATGTAATGAAGATTCCATTTGAAATATAGCATAAATAAATTGTGAGTGAGGTTATATATTAAGGAAGGAGCACGAAAAAGATTGAAATGAACCAATAGACGGAGGCAACGGAGGTGACTGGAAGATTGTACTGAAAAATGTTTTGGGTCTTTTGAAATATTGAATACTGTAATATTGAGTTTCCATAGACGTTTATAATTTTTAAAGTCCCATTTATTAAGTCTTCATAAATATTATTTTCTATTTCCTCTTCCTGGAAGTTCAATTATTCCAAGATATTTCCACTATCTTGTTTTTGTGAGACGTATAAATCATATATTTCTTTAAAAAAAAATAAGGCTAGTGGTGGCGCAGGGGTACAAAGTGTGACTGTAAAATCGACTAGTTGTGGGTTCGCTCCCCACTCGAGAAAATTAAATATTTACTTACATTTGTAGTTTTATTTCTTCGCCCTGATGTCAAGGCAAAACGCGGCGTTGAGTTCCGCCACTCAACAAGCAATGCCTCCAGAATTCGGCGGAGAGTGGGGAACGGAGTGTCTTAACACTAGGTTCCCTCTGTCTACCCTGCTGTGCAGCATCTTTAATTTAAAGACTAAATAAGCTTTTTTATAAAAGAATCGTTTTTATTGGAATAATGGTAGTTATCAAACATAATAAGACGAAGTGCTCTTAATTAATATAGCGTAAAATATATTTATTTATTTCTTTCTTTTGTTTCAGTAAAAAAGGCGCGCTATGTCGGTATACAAGGTGAGCATAACATTTCATAAAGTTAATTATTTTAATTTCATTTAATTATAGTAACAATCACTCTCACAAAAGCTCTAGAAGAGAAATAAATAGATTGGATTTTCTCGATCTAGTAAAAAAGACAAAGCGCGACGGTTCGTTTTTTTATGCACACGTATTGTCTCGAAAATTAGGTGAAAAGTGAGGAATAGAGTGTCTTAACACTAAATTCCCTAGGCCTACCCTGCCAGAAGTGGGATACAACGTGAAGCTAAATTATTATTATATATATTATTTGAAACAAATTATAAAAAAAAATATTTGTAAACCGACTGCAGAAAACTAAAAAGAAAAAAAAACAAGCCCAATAGTTTATTAGGATTAGCAGTCGGGACCTCTTTAAATTATGCGGGGTTCCTGGTAAAGATTTTATTGATTGA
>DWAN01005282.1:0-11376 GCA_018230445.1 Heliconius hewitsoni
TCTTTAGCTGGCATTACCTCTGAAAGGACCTCACTCAACTCACTCACTCACTCACGAAAGGACTCACACAACACAAGTTAGTAAGAACGTATACCGCCTTAACTACATATTAGGCTAAAAATACTCAAAATTTCATCTTTGCTGAAAACGACGATCTGGGGGCTCTGGGATCTCTGGGATCTTGGGCTATTACATATAGAATCATGTAGCCAGTACACATACTTTAAAAGAAATTATTATGTTTCCTATATCAGTAGGCATAACAAATAATGTACAACTTACAATGAATACCAATTTTCCTTGTAATTTCGGTCACAGCATCACACGAATAAAAAAAAATACCTTAAAAAGATCAATAATGAATCATTATATTAAAAGTCTTTAAATTTTACGTATTTTTTTAGTATTCGATTCAAAACTGTAATATTATCTGTGATATTTAAGGCACAGAACGAGAAAGTTAAGTAAAAGTAACAACATATACTAAATATTTATGTATCAAATAAATACAACGTTATGGGCTTTAGTTGTAGAAATTTCAATGTTGTTTAACAAATGATACGGAAAACATTGTTAAACAAAGGACTGCTCATCATTGAACGTCTCGTTAATGACGAAAGATATGCAAGCATGTTCAATGCTTTTACATTTTTTATGATAATTCCAAAACTTCTCATTTTATAAAAAAAGAAATATACACTAACATTATGGTTATTATTCTTAATATTATTCGTAATACGAGTACTTAAACTCTCTTATTCAATCACGTATGTATGAAGATAGCGTCCGATGATTTTATTAATCGAATAGATAACTATATCTCTCTAGCTTGGTCACTATCAATCCAGCTTTTACGTATTTACATATACATATATGACTCATCTAACATATATATTTATTTACCTCTAATCAACATTGGAAATCAAGCAAACGTGTGTGTGTGTGTGTGTGTTCTGTTTGAGGAAGCGGTGTATGTTGTTAGATCATTCCGAGAACTTGGACCGTGTACAAAAGAAATCTTGCATTAGCATTTAATGACGCATCTTTTGATAATCCTAGTTTCTTTAACCTATATTCGTAATTAACTTATAAATGTTTTTATTTCATTTTACATAATCAAACTTATTGTAAATACAGTAGCAAATATTCCAATTCAATGGGCCTACTGAACTATTATACCGATGTGAATCATGTCTTTTTTTTTAAATCAGCTTCACGCGGTATCCCGCACACAGCAGGGTAGGCAGAGGGAACCTAGTGTTAAGACACTCCGTCCCCATTTTTCGCCGAATTCTTGAAACATTGCTTTTTGATTGGCGGAACTCAACACAGTGCTTTGCTTCGACACTAGAGCGAAGAAGTGGAAATATAAATTTAAATAAATATTTCATTTCCTCGAATGGGAATCGAACTCACAACCAGTCGCGTCTACACTCACTTTGTGCCCCTTCGTCAGGACTGACCTCATGTCTTTTTGTCTTTTCAATTTAAATAGTATTTTAATTTGAATTAGAAAACCCATCATTTGATTAATGCAATAAACCAGTAATATATTATAACAGAAGTAAACTAATAATTTGATCATCTAAAAATATATAAAAGTATAGATATTTTATTTTATTTTTAACAATTATATTATATTATTTATATGAATAAAGTATGATTAAATTAAATAATTATGAAAATTTATGTAGAAAAATGTAGTGCATTACTAATTTATTCTTCAAAATACACCAAAACAATAATTAGAAAAATATAATGATTAATATTTAATATAATTACTTTTGTAAGTATCATTCTCTTGAGTGCACATAATAAACTCATTAACAACATATTAAACTACCTTAGAATAATTTTAGATAAATGGTTTTTAAAACTATGAAAAAAGGAAATACATGATACATTTTTCTTATAAAATAGCCAAATATCTACAATAAGGTTTATTAAAAAGGTCATTTGGTACAATTTCATATGTAAAATTTGATTGCCTAAAGCCTCCTGTCCCGATAATGATATGAGAACTATGTAAATTCAAATTATTTAACGTTGTATATATATATGTTACACGCAAGAGTAGATATTAAATTAGCTGTCAAATTTCAAACTGTCATTGTCAACAAGGCAAGTTTCCGTTTTACTTTAATTGATATGTCACTGTTTTTAATATGGTCGCACCCAAGGCAAGTCATTAATATATGCAGAATTCTACTTTGAATTTTAAAGGCGTGAAGGCCAATCAATTACAGCAAATACCTTAGTAACTCTTTAAAATATTTTTTGTTGCCATAAGCTTCGTTCGCTGAGTCAGAGGTCGCTTCGATTGGTCAGGACTTAGATTACTCATAACTGTTTCATATATACACCATTTAAGTTTCCTCCCTTTGTTGTTTAGTGAAGTTTAGTGATTATCGATATAAATAACAGTCTAATATACTAACTGATTCCTTACCCAACTCAAAACATATTAAATAATTAGCAGCAAAATAATAATAACAAAAAAAAACATAAATAACAGTAAATAAATGAATTGGAGACGAAGTTAGTGGGTAAATTGAATAGGTACATCGAGTTGAGGGAACGTGCCATTCATAAATATGCCAATATGGCACCGGGATCAATCGTGCACATCCGTTTTGCTCATTCTTAGGTCGTAAGCCAAGTCCTTGTCTGGAACAATAATACTAATAGATGGCTTGCGCGTCTGTGTGGCGTACACTCAACGATGTCCAATTTATGTGAATACTTTTTTAAATACTGACATAGGTATGTATTTTGTTTACTAAGGTTTATTTTACTACATCGCTTTTCGTTTTTTTATATTTATTTCTTAGTAAGTGCTAAGTATCTATGTAATGCTACTCTTGACCTATTTATTATACCAACGTGTACATTAATAAATATTACATAACGAATGTGAATGATGATATGATTTATCAAGAATTTAAAATTATTAAAACATCGTTATGTTACGTATTGGTTATTTGCCAATTTTAAATATATTCGTTTCTTAGCATTTTTACCCTAGCCTAAAATGTTTTAGTATAAAATTAGAATTTGTTTGGCTTTGCAATGTGAATCTTTTAACGTTATAAGATGTTGAAAAAAAAAGTTACTAATACAATCGTTATTAATGCTACATATTACATATATACATTTATTACAATCTGGCTATGTAGCAATTAAAGAACCGAATTAAAACAAGAGATGCATCTCACTGACGGATGGGACAATTATAAAATCTTACTTTTAGCTGACTGTGTCCATAAATTTCAAAATATTTTCAAAAACTCAATTCACACTAAATGCACTGAAACTTATACGTACTTCTAAAACCTATGCGTGAATAAATCGAGCGATAAAAAAAAATACTATATTGATTATAAAAGTTAAACCAATGTGTTATCTTTGGATGTAATATTATCTATTGGACCAACAGCATTTTCAAAGTTATGTTATCAATGAGGCGTCCACCCGTGGGATATCTATAACGTCGCATGGCTTCCCGCCAACTGTTTCGCAATCGTTCTATATTTGCCCATCAAGGTTCTTACGTAGCATTTTGAGGGTTGTTGACATTATCTTCGTATTATACAATCGATTTTTTTGTTGTTAAAACATGAAACCCTGGAGTCATTACATGGAAAGTTGATCTTGAGACGAGCGCTCAGTGACGTGTGAGAAGTGCCAAGTTTACGTTGCCGCCCACGAATACAAAAATAATCCGAGGTCACGATAATGTCGACGAGAAAATTTAAAATACCAAAAAGAAAATGTTCTTCACGTAGCACCTGGGAATATACGTCAAATAACTCATAATAACGTTTAGACATTGTATCAAGTACGTCATAGCTAAGAAAACTGCTATTTTGTATTTAAAGTTTATTAAATAAGGAAAATTACAGAGTTTAAATAACATTATTGTTTTAATTACATTATTTATTTTCATGGGCGATGTTTGCGAAGCTGCATTTTATATGCACGAATTGATAATTACGTCATTAATAAATAATTTTAATACTCGTTAATTGTTTAATTTACTAGATTTTTTAATTAAATGTACCTTAAAAATCCTGTGTACTATAAAAGTGCTTAGACCGTAGATACTTACATATAAAATGTCAAAGCAAAATGCACTATGCGTATACCAGTATATACAGGTTGATAAATTGCAGATAATGTTTTTCAGTCCAATCGAAATATATTTGCCTCGATATTTACATAAGCTTTAACTGTAAACTCCGAAACCTATAATCTTTTATATGGATTCACTGAATAAATATTAATAGAGATAAATATTCATATCATTTTTAGTTACAAAATACTGTTTTGCTGTGATAGAAATATGATCGTGATGGCGCCATGTCTCTGTTACCTTTGAATACGCTTAAATTCAACTGACGCCAACGCTTGCGACACCTCAACCGGACTCAAGCAGGCAATATGCGTTTATCTCATACGCAACCAGAGGTAACAGACTCGGCACTCGAATCGATACAAACTATTGGTGAAAGCAGCAGTCTGTTCACCGTTTTGGTAAAATCAAAAGTATATAACAATGTAAGCGACTGCGCGACCTCTGAAGGCCGCAGCTGCGTAAACAGCATGTATCGTAATTACTACAGCAGCAATGACATCAGCTCTATATGACAACATTCTTTGGAAATAAAATTATATTTTTCGTTTATTATAGAAGAATCTTTTCTTTTATTTTTTTGTAAAGCATAAGCTGTTTAAGACTAATATAATTAGTAATCTATAATTTTATTGTTAACTTCACGATTTATTCCTTAATTCATTCCATTTCAATAACATTTTGTTTAGCTATTTTTTAAATGTTTATTTTTCAAGAAAGGTAAGAAAGAGTACAGTCAGCTTGTATGTAGGTACTTAGGTAACGGTAATTTTTGATCATGTTTACTTTGCAAAAAAATTTTCTCCCACACAACCCGTAAGCTTTCGTGATACCACAATACACAGGTGTAAATATTTATTTTAACACCTACTCGTTAAAATATAATTTACTTTAGCTAAATTTGTAACTGCCTGCCTGACCATTGCTTGCCAAAAAATCTATTTCGAGCCAGGCAGGCACGACATTAACTTTGAGACGGTATTGCCAATGCCATGTTATTATATGAACATAAAATGCTTGAATTTATATAAATCTTAAAAAGGCAAATTAACAACTGTAACTTTTGAAAGACTTCGCCGTATAATTTAATTAAAGGTATTGTGGCGAAGTGTTTCAAGTATTTAATGTGGGTCAAATGCACTGTGTTGTATTAATGTTTAACATTTTTTTCTATGGTATTTAGTAAATACAGATTTATTCTTTTATCATTATTTGTAAATAAATTCTTATTGGAAGCGGCAAAACTAGTAAGTAAGAACGAAAAATCCAAATAACAAAAATCCGCCATATGCATAAAATCTCGTGTAAAGATATTTTTTGTATTATTTTTCTATAATAATAATTAACATTTTATTGCACATAAAACTTTACAAGTTCTTATTTTGGTTAGGTATATATTATTTGACATATTACGTGCAATGGCGGCGTTATCACTACAAGTGATTTCTTTCACTAATATACAGTTAAATATACTTAAACATATCCATAGGTACATACATACATACATAACACATACACACATATGTGTATGTAACACACATACAATTCTTATAAAAATAATAACGTATATAGCACATATAATATGCTCAGATTCATTCATTATATATGAGTGCTGTTGAAAGTAGACTTTTTAATTCTACGTTTTAAAGAATGTAACGGTTTGAGATCGTCTAATTTCATCTGGTAGTGCATTCCAAAGTTTTACTGTTTTAATAGTGAAAGAGTCACATTTCATGCTGGATGAGGAATTTCTAGGAGATTGTTGTAACGGTAACGGAGGTACTGGGAGTGAAGAGTGTTCGACTCCAAGAACTGAAATCTTTGAGGTACGAAGGAGTGACAGGATGGTATAGGACTGTGTAAAGGAGAATAACCGGATCATGAGATTTGCATCCCTTCAAGCATATTCAGTTGTTGAGATAGATAAGTAACTCGAATCAGCATATTCGAGAATAGAAAAGAGAAGAGTTTGAGGGGATTTTTTGTTTTTAATGGCAAAAGATTTGTCCATCTTCTTAAACTTCCTTTAGCATAAATAATCTTACGACTGAGTTCGACAGTTTGAGGAGACCAGGAAAATGTACTGTCCATTCTTATTCCCAAATTCACGACACGACACTGGGCTCTAGGCAAACATTATTAAATAAAATTGGGGGGAGAGATTGATTGTCTCTTTACTTGGATTTACAGATAGCCCGAACGATTTACTCCAGTTATTGATGATTTGTAGATTGCAGTTAATGTTATCAATTGCTCTGGGTATGTCGTTAATAGGGGCAGTCTCATAAACCTGTAAATCGTCGGCGTAGAAACGATGAGATGATGGTATGTGCTGAGTTAAAGTGTTTATGAAAATGGAAAACAGTAATGGAAATAGTACACCCCCTTGTGGAACGCCAGCCGAGATGACTTTAAAAAGGAAAGGTAGTATGGAAATTGGTCGATAATTTGAGAAGGATGTAGGGTCGGGGTTGTAATAGGGATTACTAGTGCATGGCGCTAAGAATTAGGGAATTCATTGGAGGAAAGGGAGCAATTAAAGATATGAGATAAAATAGGAAAAACGGGATAAAGAGTAAGCAAAATCATACATGGACTTGTTGTCGCAGCCTGTAATAGATGATGCAGGATATGGAAGTAATGATAACAACTTCAGAAGCAAAGATGATTTTAGGTACAAGCGTGTGACTAAACGCGACAAGTCGTGGATTCAATCCCCACTCGAGGAAATGAAATATTTAATATTTTCATTTCTAGACTCTGGTGTCAAAGCAAAGCGCGGCATCCAGTTCCATCACTCAACACGCAATACCTCCAGAATTCGGCGGAAAAGGGGGAGAAAAGTGTGAAGCTGAACAAAAAAAAGTATTATATAGAATATATTTTCTTTTTACCAAATACTAAGGGTTCTCGAGCAGGTGACGATCTGCCACTGACCGCAATATTTCTCGCTTACTCACCCGTATGACGTCATCGATTAGTGCATGAATAACAATCCGGTAAAAATCAAATATGAATGTTGAGACAACAAATGAAGAAATTCCTACATTTGACGCGAATGTTACGAATACGCAAATTAATGAAATCATCTATAATACCATATTTCAGAGAAGTTTTGTTTTATTTATAGGCATTGCTGTGTTTTACCAGGAATTTAATATTTTTCTATTGTATATTGCTGTATTTAAATATTTTTATTGCTTAAGTTTCATAGTAATAATGACAAAGTAACCCTTCTGGAAAAGAACACTGTATAGCTGAACAACTGTCTATTTTACAAATCTTTATTTAACTTGCAGTTTGTTGTTTGTTAATTAGTGTATGTAAAATCTTACAAGCTATGCTATATATAATTTGACACACTCCTCAGTTCTGATGATAATAAATTTAATAAAGTCAGTAATGTTGTTAATCCAAAATAGCCGTCGCAACAAAATGGTGGATTACAAATTTTGGCTTGATTTTTATAATACAATGCACCATAAAAAAACATCTAGATGGAAATGGAGCTAGAGGTTGGCCAAATGGGGTTTCTGAACTAAGAAAAGATAAACAGGACGTATTCGGTCTCTTTTGATATGTCTTGTCAAGTATTCTGATGCTAGATTGATAAATAAATAAATTATATCTCCTAGAGAAAACTAAAAAGTACAAAATATTAATTAACAAAATCTTTTTAGAAACAACACATACAAGACACTTGAAATTAAAAACAGATAAAAAATCATGTGGATTGTAGTTTAATATATGCTTTCCTTTACCATTCAAAAACTAAAAATATAATAACAGAAATATATATTGAAATGTGTTCGGTAATTAATATTAATCAAGGTAATGTTTCCAAATGCTTATTTATAATCTAGATGCAAAAATTGAATTTCGTCGTAATAAAATCATAATATTAATTATTATCACAGATTGCATTCCTAAGATAAGGCAATCGCACGTACACGACGTTCAATCACGAGCCACTGCGGGAGATGACTGTAACTTGTTTTTATACACATAGACAACAATAATACTAAACTAGTTGTTTAAGGAAAAACTTCTTTCTATATTGATTGGTGATTGGTGATTTAATTTTCTGTGCAAATATTTGTCAAATGTAAAATTTTCTGTAAAGAATCGTTATACATTTCAAAATTATAAAGACTGAGTGAATTGCATCTTATTAATAACCAAGTGCTTGTGTCGTATTTGAAAACTTTGTTGCAAATTGACGTGAATTGATGTAGGTAGAGTGTAGACGCGAGAGTGTCAGTTGAACAACGTCTCATCGTCTTCGACCTTTTGATTGGTGGAGCTGTAATGGACAAAGCTGGAGAATGTCAATCACATCGATCTCAACGTAAACTCTGACGCATGAAAGGAAACAAAAAGAGACTTGCATTTCACGCTTTTCACTTGCGCAACCAGCCCTACACGCACTATTTGTTTTTTGAGTGTTTCTAAAATTAATTTTTTACTCTAAGAATTTTGAACAAGATGAACTCGCCACATAGAAATAGTACGATAAAGCAAACTTCTTTCGCTCTAAATTCACGATTATTATTGCGCTATAAGAGGCAATACCAAATGCGTATAATTGTATACGCAGGTTGAAAATTATATTATATCTCGGTCGTTATTATCACAATTGCTTTACTTAGTAAATACATATTACCTATATGGATTTCGCACAATAGAAATTCCTTCGTTATTCAAGATACTAGTTATTTTTGCACTGATGAAGCCTAAAATTACTGAACTATTGGTATAATTGGTTGTTTTACTTTATCTATCGCTCAATAACTAATAATATTTTTGTATGTTAATAAAACTAAAATAAACAAAATATATAATTTATATTCACCTTCGAAAATTCAATCAATTCTAATGAAATAGCGCGCCGTAGTGAAATCTTTATGGAAACTGATAAATTATTATTTATTGTTTATTCCTTGTACCAATAAACGAAAGTTTTGCTCTCAGCCTCCTTTCACTAATATCTTTTGGTTCGCACTTAGATCTCTGCCGCGATAAAATAGATCGCAATGTCCGAATAGTTACCGAGTGCGGTCAGTGAAGCTTTGAGAGAAAATAAATCTTCAATTAGGTCAATCAAATGCCACGCCTGGCTTTTGCTTCATCTTATTTATTTCTTTTTTTTCGTACTATGGAGTAGTAATAAACTAATATATTTTCTCCTATAACATTTTTTTATAATGAAGTAGAGAAGGTGTCTGGGGTTTACCTTAGATAGTTAAGATTAAATATTTGTTACCATGACATTATTAAATTTATACATTAAAAGCTAATTAAAATATATTTTGCACATTAAGATTATTAAAAAATATATTTTATCTTTCACAGATGGCACAGTTGATAACTGTGCGGCTGAACAAGTCGGACCAGCAGCCGCTGGGCTTCCGACTGCAGGGTGGAAAGGACTTCGGTACACCACTCGTTGTACAAAAGGTAGGTTATATTTACTCTTAAACTAAATAAAAGTAGGTAATTCATATTTTAATAGTGTCTTTTAAGATATCATAAATATGTAAATATTTTTTCTGTTGTCTGTTGCGTATCTACGTATATGCATTAAAATGTATTTGATCAATTATAGAGTTACTTATATGTTAAATTTTTTCAAATTTATTTAATGCCTAAAAAAAATCATTAACAATTTCAAGATTTTTTTCGAGTTTGAGTTTGATTAGTGATTTGAGAAAAGTGTCAATGTAGCCACCCACGTCTAGTTAACGACCGATCGATTTGTCGAGACGCTATAATGCGGAAAGTATGTAGGTGTGTCCTCTAACTTAATATGTAACATATTTACTAAAATTTATTGTTTTTAGTATATCACAAGTTTAAACTTCACTTTTTTATATTTATTAAAGGTATTCCTAATTTCCTTATGACTTTTATTAGAAAATAGAGAAATTTGTCGTTAAGTGATTGATGACTTTTGATTATCAGTAATTAAATTACATTATCAACTTACATATTCTTCTTGAAAAAAAAAATCACAAGAGTAACAGTAAAGCTATCTCTTACCTACATATTTTTAAGAACGTCAAGCGCAATTCAACTTGTATTTAGTATTTGTCACGTTTTATCAGTTTTTGAGTCTTCAAGTGGGTGATTAGTTATCCGAAGGAGCTTTTACCTCTCATTAACGGTTATATGGCCTCGTTAAAGTAGTTTCAACTCTTCTCTACTTTTAAGGCCTCACAAGGGTCATTTTAAAAATTTATTTTACCTTCAGTATACAATTTTATTAAAAAAATACCATTGCTGCATCCGTAAACATATTTACTATTAAAGTAATTTAATATATTTCTTATTTCCTTTTTAATGTGTAATTTAATATTGAAATGTGCTTTGTTTATAAACATACATAACCACAGTTGTCTAAGTGGATATTCTTGTAGAGTATACAGCGGAAGTAGAAACCGCGACCTTTGTGATCTTGGTATAAACCTTTACAGTATTAAGTTAAAATCTGGAAACTCTTTGTTTTTAATGACGCAATCTTTTTGTTCCAGAGCTCTTTTGTCTATACCAACTTAGCATTATAATAAAAAACAATTGAAGATTTATTATTGCCAGCCAATATTGTATTTAAGAGAAATAGCATGTCTTGGCTAAGATAATTAGTCAGTATCATGAAATGTTGACATTTTTATCGTCAGTACAAGGTGATACTTCATCTTTCTCATTAGAGTGTCCAACGACCCAGTTGGCTTAGTTAATGCTGGCCTTGCTTTAACTACAAACGAAAAGATAGAAATAATATTCTACCCACTTTAATTATTTTTATATTATCAAATTCTCACAACAAATCACATTCTCTATCCAAGTCCGACGTCCATCAACATTTTAATATTATTTATATCATAGTGTTAGTAGTAAAAACGCACTTTAGGAAAACATAATATATAGGTATATTTTTTATAGCAATTCACTCTCGTATTTGCATATTTTTTAAAGATGTCAATAGATATTTGCATAATCTGCTTATACTTATACTTTAAAAGCATTATAAAAGTGACAAGAGCTTACATAAAGATTATTAATTGTTATTAACTAGCGAATTCCATTTTTATCTATTGCTTATTTGTTTGAGGTTTATTACATTGTTAATAAAAAAATATAGGTAATTATAAATTGCTTAAATAAATATATATGTGTCAGCTGCACGCCGTATCCCGCACACAGCAGGGTAGGCAAAGGGAACCTAGTGTTAAAACACTCCGTTC
>DWAN01005283.1:0-11376 GCA_018230445.1 Heliconius hewitsoni
TTATCTTTGGGTAGCGAAAATTTGTAAAAATCTCCCTACAGAGATACTAACAACATAAATAAGTTAAAAAAAGAAAATAAGCATAAAAACCACTACTAACTCATCTCTACTACACAGTTCGTATAAAAAACGAGAGTGACATTAAAAAAAACCTTCAACATACCCATTCTTTCTTCTCGTTCGCTGAAAACGTGAATTGTGTTAGCTTGTTATTGTGTTTCCAGTTTTTTTTTCTTGTTTGAATGTAAAATTTAAACAAAGTTTCATATATATATATTTTTCAACTTGTAAATAGGGTCGGGCTTATTAACGTAACCTAGATTTTACAACCTTGAAAATCGTATTTAACTATTACTTACAATTGCTTACAGGGTTTCGTACCTTAAACGATAAATACGGAACCCTTAAAAGTTATTGTATTGTTGATCTGTTTGTTACCTTTCTCTCGGGAATTTGTGGAAGTGCCAAATTGATCTTTAAATCAAATATCAATATCAAGTAACAAAAAAATCGAAATAGTGGAACATATCTCGAAATAAAAAAACTCACGCGTTTAACAAACTTACATAGAAGTCATCTACTTTGTTATTCAACGCAATCAAAAGATCTGATTGTTTATATGTTTTATGCTACGTGTCTGCAGGGAACAAGCGTGCTACTATAAACCCGATAGGTTGTGGGATCGATTTCCACTCGAGGAAATAATATAAATAATGAAAATATTTTATATCTTCATTTTCCTACCTCTGGTAACGAGATCAAGCGCGGCGTTGAATTCCTTAGTCAGCACGCCTATCTGGTCGCCACGTTCCGTCTTTTTTTAGAGAAATAACTGTTTAAGTGGTGTAACTCAACGCCGTACTTTGGCGACGGGAGTGATAATCGAAGCCACAAACATAAAACACCACGAACTAATAATCTCTATTTTATTCTATATCCATTTGTTTCGAACTAAAAAAAATCCTTCTGTTTCAATTAATCAAATCATGTAAGATATAAAAATTTTATTACAAACATTTGAATAAAAAGGCAATTTAAAAGGTTAGTGGGGGTCATTTTTACGAGTAAAACACCATAGCCGAGAGCGCTCACTAAATTGGAAAGGTCCAGAATGTACCGAGTCATGGGTACCTTAAAAATGCACCAAACCGAAGGCCGCTTGTGATAAATTATATATTTTGTTTTCGATATAAATTTTATTTACTTTTGGAAAAAGAAAAATGTCTCTTATTTTCTTAGAGATATATTTTCTTATAATAATAAATATAAAGGAAGAAAAGTAGTGATAAGATGCAAGTCTCTGTGTCTTTAAGCTTTTAATTCGTGTCATGTGACGGATCTCAACGCCGCACTTTGCCTTGTCTCCGGATCGATTCCACAACCGTTGGCTTAAAATCACACGTTTGCCCCACGACGGCTTCAATAAAGTAATAACTTCATTATTATTTCAATATTGAAAGCTTTTGTCGAACTCTATGTAAATAATTGTTGAGATATTTAAGCGGTTAATTATGTTTGTGGTGGCCGTCTCTGAGTGAATTTTGTGGGTGAAGGTACTATTTAATATGTTTTGTTCAATGAAAATCGTATAATAAAGGTTCATTTGATTTAAACATTGAAATACAAGTATTATTAAAAAAAATCTATAGATATAGATCGAGACAAAATATATAAATAATAATACTTCGATTTCTTTATTATGGTAGCACGACAAAGCGCGGCGTTTAGTTCCTTCGCTCAACACGAGGTTGTCTTGTCTACTAGTTGTCTTGAACTTGTCTCTAAGGTAGAACTAAAAGTAGTCTGTGAAATATGTATAAATACATAAATACGCTGTATCCCGCATCAGGCAGAGAGAACCTAATGTTAAGACACTCCGCCCCTAAGAAGCCAAATTTTTCAAAGCATCGCATGTTGAGTAGTGGAACTCGAGACCGGGCTTTTCGCTTGGTGATAGAGCGAAGAAATGAAATGAATGGAGATTGAACCTACAACCACTGCGTTTTAGTGAAACCCTTTTACCCCTGCGCCACGATGGCCTCAATCTACAATCAAATCTTTGAAATGAATAAGATATATGATTTTATATACCCAAGAATATTCAATCTACATTTTGTGTATGTATTGTATCATCACTCCTCTCACTTTACAACTAAGATTTCCATAAGGGCTAGGTTATGTCATGTTCGTAAATGCGTACGTTTGATAGTCTTAACTCGATTCATTTTTTCAGGTTAACGCTATATCCCGCCCGTAGTAAAGTAGGTAAAGGGGATCTAGTGCAAAGACACTCCGTTAGCCAATTTCCGCCGAATTCCGAGGCATTACTTGTTTAGTGGGGGAACTCAACGCTGCGATTTGCCGCGATACCAGAGCGAAAAATTTTAAAATATAAATTTTAAATAAATATTTCTTTTTCTCCAGCAGGAATCGATCCCACAGCTAGTTGCGTTTACAGTCACACACTGCACCACAAATGGCCTCTATTAACGGTGACACCACGAGCGGGTTGCTAGCGATAAAACAGAATTAATAAATATATATTTTCCCAAAAAAATGCTCTACAACATAATATAATAAGTTATAATAATATACTTTATTCCAATTTCTCTTTCGTATATATGACATTACTCGTATCATATCTTAGAACGCGACAGGCAGGATTTCCCTTAGGATCAACAAGGTCATCACGTTTCTATAAGATTCTACGTCACGATTATAAAATAATACTGAATTATATTTAAGATTCTTTTTTAGCTTCATGTTACTTTCCACAAGTAACTGAGTAGGAAAAAGAAATCTAGTGTTAAGACATTCCGTTCTCCATTTTTGCTGAATTCTCCGAGTATAGTGTTTTAAGGCTGTGCTTTGCCATGCTACTAGAGCAAGAAAAATAAAAATATTAAATAATTCATTACCTCGAATTGGAATCGAACTCATAATTTTTCGCATTTACCCCAGTTATGAAATTCTATTGTCAAATACGTACAATTTATACAATGGTTCAATGGGATAGAGTCTGAGTATAAACGTGATGATTATAGATTCCATTCGCATTTCGGGAAATTAATTATTCTCTGATAAGACCAAGCGCGGCGCTAAGTTCCGCCACTCAGTATGTTGATTTTAAGCGAAGATTAAAGGACAGACTATCTTGACACTAGATAATTTATGCCTAACTCTAACCTAAACACATGAATATTGATTTCTCAATTATTACATTTCAGAACTAAGCCATCGCGTTGTGTGTGTTGTGTTGTGTTCAATTGTAAAATTAATATAAAATAAATGAACATAGTCCAACAAAAGTACTGATATACAAGCTTGTATCACAGAACATATAGGATGTTCTAAATAAGGCATCTCATCAATCTTGCTGTATAATTTACCAAAGTCACACTATTCCGCGGTGACAGCGCCGCTATTGCGCGCAGCCGATATGGTAAAATTATACAATGTACGATTACGAGTACTGTAACACTGTGTAGAAAATATATATTTCTACTCGTATTTTCTAGGTTGGATATAAAAATCCTGGATTTTTTCAATCTAGACCTAGACTAAGGGTAATTTGGGGTAAATATGATTTACACATATGATGGTAAAATTTTGTTTTATTAGACTAAAATTGATAATAGATTATATTTTATTCAAATTCAATGTATCAAGACACTTAATATCTCAATTTGAGGGAAAATCAGAAAATATTTTTCTTCACGCTGTACCATGCACATAACAGGGTAGGCAGAGAACCTGGGTACCTAGAGTTAAGATACTCCGTTCCCCATTAAGACAAATCGCTTTCTATTGCGCTTGCGCATTGCGTGTTGCGTTGGGTAGCGAAACTTAGCGCCACGCCTGCAAATCGAACTTACAACTTGTCGCGTGTACAGCCAAACGTTTGTGTCCCTGCGCCACGACTGACCACAGGTAGTAATTATAATATAGAAAGTTTTCAATAATACCATTCTTAAAATCGCTAAGACTTTAATACTACATATATCGAATAACCAATTGTTTATTCTATAATTTGACTTTAAATTCAAATTTTAACTAAAAATATATCGGAATTCACAAAAAAGACTTAAATCACTCGATTCACTCGCAACAATCGGTAAGAACCTTCAATCCATTACTAAAAACTCCTCCAGCGCGGAGACTAAAAATTCACCACCGAGCCAAAAGCCGGTAAGTACTCTCAGACGTTTTGTCAGAATTGGCACAGATGCAACTTTGCCTGGAACATTTACTGGATAAATATAACAAGCTTACTGTTTAACTGTATATTAATATTCTTTTTTAGAGTCCGAATTCTGGAAGTATTGCGTGTTGGGTGGAGAACCTCAATGCCGCGCTTAACCTCGTGGCCAGAAAGAGAAAATGACAATATTAACATTTTTTTTTCCTCGAGTGGGAATCGAACCTACAATATGTCACATTTACGTTTATCAAAACTTATATAGACTTATATTTATGAAATTTGGCACAAAGTAAGATAAAAACTCATAATATCATGTCAATCTTTATGTTATTGTTAACGATGACCTATAACCCTGAAATTGGTACGGAACCATCGGTGGGTGAGTCCAGCTCACATTTGCCCAGTTTTTATATTCTTTACAATTCCATCAACTGTTCTGTATATATGATAGAATTCTTTACAACTCATTTCTTTATATTTATAGTCATTTCACATTTAGTATTGTATGTGGTGATCAAGTATTGAAAACAATACAAAAAAAACTGTATTATCATTACTAGCTATTTCCAAATCGAATCATTCGTTTCATTCACACATTCTTTTTCAGCTTTATAATAATAATTATTAGCATATAATTTCCCAATACTAAGCACACTCTCACCACCACTTAAAACTAACCAACATTCCCTCCATATATATTTCAAGCATATCTACTATAAGGCCATTAAACTAATTTGATACATTGAGTAAATGTTAAGACCGTTATTGAAGACAGTATCGTGAAATATAGGAGGGCTAGACCAACGGACATTTGAAAATTAATAGTATTTCCAGGTTCCGTATACCGATAGCTAGGAACGGGGACGTCGAAACTGTTAGTTCAGTACAAATGACCAAGTTGAATTGAACGCTCGAATGGCTGGTTTATTACTGCTGTCTCGAAAAATTTGTGGACCTGCTTTCTGTGCTAGAATGTGAAAAAAATATACAAATATTTATGTTTTACAATGAAAATAAAGATAATATGAGATATTTTAAAAAAAAATATTATGTAGGCAAAGAGAATTTAGTGTCAATTCACTCTATCCGTAACTTTCTGCCTATTTGAAACATTGTATTGATAACTGACTATAAACGCGACATTTTGTGGGTTCGATTTTGATTCGACGGATTAAATTATTTTTATTTAACAAAAAAATACAGGCGGAGAAATTTCGTTTTCTCCCTACTATATGCGCGATACAGCGTGAAGCAAAATTTATTTTATTTTATTCCATAGATTTAGACGTGACTTGACTATATTCATTTAAACAGTACTACTTATAAGCTTCAAGATATCGCATACAAAATTCAGAACATAAAGAATTTAAGAAATATAGATAAGATAATGTGTCTTATAAAATATAAAATGCTTAAAGTATATAGACAGAGTAAAAAGCCGTAACTATTAATCCTTATTGAAAGTAAAACACAAAAAGATAAAATAAAATTAGCATTTTCTATTATGTATCCAACACCCGTCTGTATAGATCTTGTATAATTATGGTGAGTAGTCTTGATAGAAAATAAACAATTTATTTTTATGGCAATCTCTCTACATAAATTAAGCGGATTTTTATCTGAAACAGCTTTGCAATGTATTTTCTTATCTTGTTCGAGTCGAATAACGAATAAGCAAACAGATAGAGATGTTCAAGATTAAACATCGAGATTATTTGCTGTTCTTGCTTTTTAATAATTTCATAATATTTAAATATATGAAATTTTGGCGTGGAGGGGAGGAGTGTGGCGTTAAGTTGCGCTAATTAATACGCAATGTCTTAGAGTTAGGTCCAAATTAAAGAATGGAGTGTAAAAGTAATATATTATCTCTGTCCAGCAAGCTAAATAGAAAAAAAATAAAAATAATACATCCAACAGCAACTGCAACCTTGTGGGGAACAGAAGTGATATGATGGCAAACGGAATCAATTTAGCACTGGTTTCCAGGTTCCTTCTGACTACCCTGCTACGTGCATGATATAACAGAAAATTAAAAAAAAAAATGAACAGTTGGGACTAGTCCTTGAACCAATTAAATCTTCCCACGCAGCCCTGTAAAATTTTACTCGGCCCCGAATGTAAATCGACTATTTTCAATAAAAAATATAATAATGTCATCATATTTACATTTTATATTTCCATTTTTTCGCTCTGGTGTCGAGGCTAAGCAAAACGCGGCGTTGAGTTCTGCCACTCAACACGCAATGCCTCCAAAATTCGCCAGAAAGTGGGGAACGGAGTGTCTTAACACTAGGTTCCCTCCTCTACCCTGCTTTGTGCGGGATACAGCGTGAAGCTAATTTAATTACGGATCGGGTAAAAATGCAGCAGTACAATACCTTATTCATTTTTAATATTAAGATAAGTTTTACGTAAAAAAGGAGGTAACAAGAAACGAAAAGTAACGATAACCGGTTCCGGCGGACGCTAGACTTATCTATGACTTTGTGATTTTTTTTATTTTCTGCATTTTTCTTCTGCAATTCATAAAATTTAAACAAAAAAGCAAATATAAAATTATATATATATTTTCTTAAGATAAAAATATATTTCAAGAATTTTATTGTACCGTTATATTAAAGTTTGTATGGAGTATATTGGGTAAAGTGTTGACGTCGGAGTGGAGTTCTGCCAATCAATATGCAAGGTTTAGGATTCAGGAAGAAGAAAGAGAGTCTTGACATTAGGCTCCCTCAGCCTATCTATAAATATAAATTCAAAATATTATTTATTTAAATAAACTATTGTAACCACTTTTGTATCGTTGAAAGAACATAAAATGATTACTGGCTCGAAAGGCAGTTAATATATTCTTTATTGCATTCAACATAAAAAAAATGTGTTATGCTACGCAGAGCAAGCAAAGAACTCAACTGTTGTTCTTTTCAACCATACCTTTGCAGACGCTGTTTCATTATGCCACGATAACTTCGATAGATACAAAAAATCAAATCACATCAGCTACACGCTATATCCTGCACACAGCAGGGTAGGCAAAGGCAAACCTAGTGTTAAAGACACCCCGTTCCCCACTTTCAATCAAATTTTAAGGCATTGCGTATCGAGTGGCGGAACTCAACGCTACACTTTGCCTCGATACAAGAGCGAAAAAATCGAAAATAAATTTTAAGTAAATATTTCATTTCTTCCAGTGGAGATCGAACCCACAACCAGTCGCTTTTACAGTCACACTTTGTGCCCCTGCACCACGACAATACGATGTAGAGATTAAAAAAAATGTTCTCTTACAGCACCAATGACCCAAGTGGTGGCGGTGGCGGGTGAGCCGGTGTACCTGCCATGCGACGTCGCCACACAGGATGAAGATGATGCGGTACTGCTCGTACTATGGTATAGAGAAGATCTGGGCACGCCTATATACAGGTTTGTAGTAAATATAATATATGAAAAAGGATAAAAAAAAACTATTATTTTTTTATTATTGTTTGAAGAGAGTGTGAAAAAATACTATTAAATAGATGCTATTAAATAGATATATTTTGTTTTACGCTGTTTCCGCGTATATAGTAGAATAGACAGAAGTGTAGAATATCGCGTTAAGTTATGGAATGTTTCATTGCCCAACCTCTCTCCAATTTTCAAGATTTTGCGTGTTAAGTGGCGGTGCTCAATACAGCGTTTTACCTTATTGCCAGAGCCATATAATTAAAAAAATAACCGGCTATGTACTATACCGGCGATATTTATTGTGTGGGAGTTCCCTTAAATATTCAATTTGCGATATATACGACAGATGGACGAATAAAGAAACAGACAGTATATTCTCAGTAATAAGTCCTCGTTTTACCTTTTAGAGTACGGAAACCTAATGTGTCCCAGAAATGAGAAACAAACACAAAACCATCGCCTACACAACCAGGTGCTATGCCGCCACGTCGAGTCAGCCTCATAACATATATCAAAAAAATTATATACATATTTATATATATACTTAGTTAGTACCTGTCACGTGGAGATAAAGAGTGAGAGAACACAAACGCCCTTGCCCTAACATTAATAAGGACTTTCTCAGTACGTTATTTGATATCTCACAGTGGCTTGTGTAACACGCGACGACGACGTTTTCTTATGATTTAAT
This sequence comes from Heliconius hewitsoni, assembly GCA_018230445.1. Classification (NCBI taxonomy): domain Eukaryota; kingdom Metazoa; phylum Arthropoda; class Insecta; order Lepidoptera; family Nymphalidae; genus Heliconius; species Heliconius hewitsoni. Next base: position 8,343 of record DWAN01005283.1, read on the forward strand.
TTATCAACAGTTTTTGAAATGTTGTTTTACGAGGGCATATAAAATGTTGTGTTGTTTAGCGAATGTTCTCACAGATATGCTTTTTGGAGTCACGTTTCATAATAACGATATAATATATAATTAAAAATTGTGTTTCAATAACCGTTCTAGTATATACATACTAGTAAAAACACAAAGCACAGAGTTGAGCTTACATACGAGATGATAGAGGGAACCTAATGTCAACTCACACTCCGTTCCCATTAAGACACTTCCTTTCCCTACTTTCCGACGAATCCAGAAGGCCTTGCATATTGGAAACTGCATGCCGCGCTTTGCCTCATTACCAGATGAATCGAACCCATAACCTGCCATCGCTGTTACAGTCGGTGTTATCATATTATTTTACAAGTTAAAAAAAATATCTTGCATTTTTTGATTTAAACTACAATTCCATCTATATAATATTAGATACCTGCTATTTAATTTATTAACAATATGTTTTATGTAACTATAAATAAATCTTTTTAAAATATGTATCAAATACATTAAATTAGACAAAAAAATTAAAATTTAAAATATATATATTAAAACAAACAAAGGAAACGAGGATTAACTGACATTTACAACAAAAAAATCCGATTATAGCATGTCATGAAAAACAACATTGGCTTATCGCGCGTCAAAGTCGATACAAACTTTTGCGAGAGAAAAAGATTTATCGAAATTTTTCACGAATACAAACAACTCGTTTTTTTTTTATTTACCTACTCGTATTCGATTTTATTACAATCGAATGGTTGTTTTTAAAATTGGTTGGTAAATGTGAATTACAGCACTTACAATTCTCTGACGCTATCTACGGGTAAATGGAAATGGTCTTTTGTGTATGTTTAAAATATTTTCATTTCTACTGTGTTTTGACTTGGGGGCGTTTAGTTCCACCACCAACTACACAATATTGATTTAGAAGTAAGAAGAATGTTTATTGTAAATATAAATATGTTTCTATTTAATGAATTTATATTCTGAGGCTGTGGCCAGTCGTGGCGCAGTAGCACACGCGTGCGATTATAAGCGCGGCAGATTGTGGGTTCAACTCACTCTCGTAGGAACGAATTATATTCATTTCGTCTCTGTGCTAACAAAATAAAGCGTGGCGTTGAATTTTGCCACTCAACACGCAATGCTATGAAATAGGGCAGAAAATGGAGAACGAGATGTTGACCTACCGTGTTGTATGCGGGATCGTACAGCTGAAAAAAATATGTCGATGTTACAAAGTTTTATCAAATAAACATACCAACAACTCCACTACCATGATTTTGAAATATGTATTTTTTTCACAGCGTGGACGCGAGGGAAAAGGACTTCGGTGTTGCAGAACGATGGTCGGATGAAAGTGTTTTTGCTTCGAGAGCCTATTTCCTGCCAGAGAGGAGACCAGCGGAGCTGGGCGTGGACAGAGTGAGAGCGACCGACCAAGGAATATATAGATGTAGGGTAGACTTCAAACAAGCTCAAACTAGAAACTCAAGAGTTAATCTTACTGTTATTGGTAAGTAATGTTTTATTTTGTTATTTTTAGCTTCTCGATGTATCCCGCACATAGCAGGTCTACCGTGTCAGAGAAATCATGGGAACCTAATGTTAATGTTAATGTTTTGATTGTGTCAACTTTGATCTTTTTTGTATTTCAAGGGATCATAGACCAGAATATTTAATATTAATTTCAGCTTGGTAGCTCCACATAATCACGAGAAAGATTGTCTTGACAAACGGACAAATAGATAACAAAGTCATCCTATAAAGGTTCCGTTTTTACCTTTTCAGATACAGAATTCTAAAAACAATAAAATCCTGGTCAATTATCAGGATTTTATTGTTTCAATCAGCATTGTCTATCAATTATAGCTGCGTAAAAGCTATCTAAATTTATAATATAAAAGTTAAACGGGTTATATAAAAATAATTTAAAATTCACTATTAAAATAGAGAAATTGTGACGGTAAGTGAAATTTACATAATCATAAATATTATGAATAAATATACATTAAACGAAAACGTACAAAATTTTGTACGTAGCGGGACTCGACCCGGCGCTTATTGAAAACCATACGTTTTTATGCAGCTCAGTTGACTATCGTCGCGAATGAAATGGTAATATCTAAGAATTTTGCGTGTCATATGACACCTTTTACCAGTTCGAAGTTAGTTACTCTGACTTCAAGTACAGTAAGTAACATCTAAGCAATTAGGGTGATTATACAGCCTATAAATGATCTAAGCCTATAAATGATCTAAGCCTATAAATAATCTAAGACCAAAATTTTTTTTCTTAGTTCAATCCTATAGTTTCTGAGATTTGCGCGATCAATCAAATAAATTATTAAGATTTATAATATTAAATACGTCGTATTATATTAAAGAAAATATATATAACCATTATCAGTAGCAAACGTTCAACTTCAAGCCCATGTACCGCACCGAGTATTGCCATTTCCACAGAATTCAACGAAAATTTATATTATGATTTCAGCAAAAATTCTAGAAATGTGAATGTTACAATTTTATAAAAGACTCGATCCGGATCCAATTTATTTTAAAAATGGACGTATTTGTGGCAAAATATACGCGACGCATAATATATGGAAAACAGCTGAAACACCAATACACATTATATCGCTATTGCAATAAAGATTAAATTCGATTGCTAAAAAATGTAAAAAATTATCATGAAATGTTTATTTTCTCTCCAACCTCTAAATCCTCTTTGTTAAAATACTGCGTTTCATTCTACGGAGCCATCGACAAGCTGAAACCTGACAGTAATCCAATGTCGGGCGTGTAATGCGATAATAAGTATATAAGAGGCTATTTCGACATTCTGCGGCTTCACACTCATGTCGTTTTTATTATAACTAAAAATTAAATATTTGAGGCCAGTCGTGGCGCAGCGGTACGAAGTGTGACTGCGAAACCGACTGGTTGTGTGTTCAGTCCCCACTTGAGGAGATGAAATATTTACTTAAATTTATATTTCCATTTCTTCGCT
>DWAN01005284.1:0-11375 GCA_018230445.1 Heliconius hewitsoni
TCATCTCCTCGAGTGGAGATCGAACCCACAACCAGTCAGTTTTACAGTCACACTTTGTGGCCCTGAGCCACGACAGGCCTCAACGCCTCATTAAAAAAAAACTAGTTTCCCAAGTTCCCTTTGCCTACCCTGCTATGTGTTTAATAGCGATGCTAAAAAAAAGTATTATATTTGGAGTTATCGTATTTATGATTGATACCTGGACTGTAGTACTGTAGACGTGACATCGTAAAGCTCGTCTGGGCTATATAGGGCACGCTTAGTAGCTTTCATAAATTCAATGTAAGGGCAACGTAAATTATGTATTTGGTTATATTAAATATGTTAAACCGTTTTATTGTGTTCTCTTCAGAGTTAAGTATAGAATTGTTCCATTGGGGTGGAATGAATAAAACTTAACGCTGCATTTCGTCTATAAAAATAGATATAGAATTTTAAAAAAAATACTATAGAAAGAAAAAAACTATAGAAGAATACTATAGAGTTGAGTTCCGCCACTAAACATACGATGTCTCAAATTTAGAACACGGAATGTTTAGGTAGATTTTTTATTTTAAAACCAATCACAGATCCTTATAGTAATTTCGATCATGAAATTTAGATATTTTAAGTTACTGTTAATGCATTGTTAGTTTGTTCTAATATATTAGAACAAAAGCAATTCAATTCACTCAATAAATATTCGTGTTTAAGGACAAAACCGCGAGCGGGTCGCTAGTATATTTAATAATCGATAAAACCAAAGAAATTATACATTTTGTAACCACTATGTTAATTTTAATAAACCTTTCGTGCTCACTCGATTTCGTCAGAACGAATTGAATCGTGAAGAATTTTTATTCATACAAGAAATGAATTCGTGACCTTTGTCAAGGGAAAGGCGTTGCCATTCATATTCTAAATATGCTATAAACATAAAATTCATAAGTAAATGCTTCAATAGGAAGCTTCGTTGGTAGTATGAAAATAAAAGCTATTCTTAATCAAAACTTTTTTTAAGTGACTAAAAATTTGAAAAAAACAATTTCTGTTTGGTTGTCTTTTTCCAATTTCCACCCTTTTTAAAAATATATTGAGGTCGTCGTGGCGCAACGGCATCAGCGTAAGACTGAACGCAAAGATAGTGGTTTAGGTCACTAATACATATAGCCTCTGCCTATTTTGCTTTATGTATATAGCAAAATAGGCAGAGGGACCCTGGGAATCTCGTGTTAAGACACTGTTCCTCATTAGGAAACTTCCGTTCTTTACTTTTCGCCGAATTCTGGAGACTTTCGCGCAACTCTGCCGCGCTTTGCGATGTTAACAGAGTAATGAAATCAAAAAAAATATTACATATTTCTCTCTCCCGAGGGAGACAACAGTTACGGTTCGTTTGCAACATAATGTCTTTAACAAGTTTAGACAAATTAAACTCATACAAATGTATTTTTGTTTAAAAAAAACACAGCTTCACCTTATTACCAACACGACACGGTAAGCAAAAGAAATTTAGTCTTAGGATACTCCGTTCCCCACTTTCTATCGAATTTTTGACATATTGACAAGTTGAGACGGAACTCAACATATAAACACAGCGCTACGACGGTTTAACTTCTAATGGCTCTAACTTAATAAAGCTTGACACTCATGAAAACCATTTTTAGCTCCCGCGGCGACTATTTCAAATAAATATACAGATAATTCCTATGTATATATATATATATATATATATGTATATAATATATTGTATAGTTATTATATTGTTGTATATACGGTTACGACGAGCTATAAATGTCTGTCCTACATTCGTGAACAGGTGTTACGGAGGGTACAACATGCGATCTTACTGTATGTAAATAACTAAGGGGATTGGAATATTATAATTTTATAGTATAATATTATTTAATAGTAAAATTGAGGCCATTGTGGCGTGGGATAAGCTGACTGTAAACGCGATTGTAGGTTTGAGCCATAGTTCGGTGTATGAATATTTTTATGGCCCACAAATACAAACCTGTGACTACGGATTTCCGTCACTCAAGCCAGTACTTCCAGGGGATTCCCCACTGGGCATTATAATTTATTCATTGTCCCCGCTCGAGTAAGATCAAGTACGGCGTTGTGTTCCAGCACTCTACACTCAATGTCTTGAATTCTAGTAGAAAGCAAAGACCCAGAGTGTGTTAAAACAAAACTCTCTCGGTCTGTCCTGTTATAATATGTAGCCGTATAAAGAGTAATTTAAAAAAAAACAAAGTTATAAAATGTAATTCTCTTCTTTTTTTCTGGTCTTTTCATTGCAATTGAGATGTGCCTAGCTAAGCACGATAATCGCTTAAATCTGGTTGAGTTATTTATATTTTTTTTAAGTAAGTCTTTCCTTGAAATCAACACGTATTACGGTAAAGTGTCGAGTGATCGTTCGCTGATCTTTCTGTTATAGGTAAAAGGGACTTTTTCGTCATCAGCAACAAGCGTGGACTTTAAGATTTTCTATTTTACTACAAGAAGTCCCATACTAATTTCGAGCTAACATAGAGCTCCCCACACTCCCTAATCCACTTACTATTGTCTGTCACCCAGATGGATGGTTCAGAAGATATTTTTAATAATAAGATATACTTAGCGTTATACAAAAAAAATATATACAATATTTATTTCTGTTACGTTTACGAATACTATCATTTGATTAATACGTGCCGAGCATCTAACATCGTTGGTACTGTATATACTATCTTATACAGGATGTACCCCATGGGCATATCCTATACCAATACATTGTAAATTATGTAAACAAAGGTGAAATTTATTGCTTATTACATTCTAAGTTACTGAAAACGGATATCACGTATAAATGAAGCTTCGCAAAATTTTGAGATCCCTAAGGAGTGTCTTGTGAAGCAATTATAATGGCCATTGTGAATATGTTTATGTATTAAATGATGTATGGTGTATGCAGATGGAATGGGATACGAAAATTGTTTAATTTGTATTGTTATAATTGTATTGCTGGTATTATTGAAATAAGTTCAATTCATAGATGTTTTGATTGATTTTATATTAACTAAATGGTAATAAAGAGTCAGTCAGTCAGTTTTTTTATACCGTGTAAATAATGTCTAAAACAAAGTGCAGGGTTGAATTGAGTCACTCCATACACAATGCAGTGAATTCAGTCAAAATCGGAGAAACGCAATCTCTTAACGTATGTTACGCACACGTGATACGTTTTCATGGGAAGATTTCGAAATGACCTTCCAAAGAGTTAATTGTTGGTCATTACTTTTATATATTACATTATATGCTAATTAAAATGTATATTGTTGTTGTTTTATAAAAAGTAGAGTCTAAAAGCAAAGTTCGACGCTGGTATATTAAAAAAAAATAATTTAATTTTTAAATTTTTAACTGTACCGTCAAATAATAATACAACTCCATATAAATATTAAACATTTTTCAACAAGAAGTGTTATTCAACGTCTAACAAAACGGTCGTCCCGCCAAAATCGCGAAATGCGAGTCGCCATCTTGATAAGCGTTTAAAATGGCGGGCACGTTTTATTTTTCTGTCGAATACAGTGGACTAAGATATTGTCAGGTGAATCCAATGTATACTTGAGAATTGTTTTCTATTTTATTTACAGTCTGACCTTTTTCACAAAACTAAAAGGCATAAAAAAATAAAGTTAAGTAAATACTGAAAATTATATAATTTTTTGTGTATAAATTTAAATTAAAAAAAAACAGATGCAAAAAGATTTTGCTTAATAAACGCATAAATTAAGAGAATATGTTAGTTTCGTCAAAAAAAAAAAACATAGATTGGGTTATATTATATGGGATAGTGCCCACGCGCTAATTAGAAAACCAAATATTAGAAACTATTTTAATAAAAAAATTACAATATGCTTTAAAAGTAAATCCGAAAACTTTCAAATATATCATTAGAAAGTTTTTATTTCTCTCTCGAGACCTATAAGTTTTTGCTGTAAAATATGACCGTAGAAAAAAAATGATTAAAATGCATGTAAAAAGCATACTTTTTATATTAACTTAAGACGGTTATGTGTATTATTCTAACGTTTTTGTATAATTTTCTATAAAAATACGCTTGAGTGTTTATTTATTCATCATTGTGTAAGCATTGGCGAAAATTGAAAAAATACTTTTTTTCTGGGCTAACAGTATTTTAAAAATATTATTTATTATTTATTAATTGCATTGCAAAATTTTCAGTGTATTCATCGTTTTTAACTTCAGCATAGAACCTAGTGTAAAAACATTCTGTTCCCAGCGACCCGGCCAATTTTCAAAACATTCCGTGTTGAGTGACGTAACTCAACGCTGCACTTTGACTTGTTGCCAGAGAAGGAAAATGTATATTATTCATTCCCGTGAGTAGGAAACGAACTCACTACCGTTTCATTTACAGTCAAAAGATATTATAAACTAAAGACAAAATAAAATTTTGTTTTTCATACAATAAATAAATAAAAATATATAATATTTATTACAAGGAAAATTTAAACAACAATTGTAGACAAAATGCACATCGAAAACTCAAAATAGCGAATCACAATCTTGATAAGCGTTCAAGATGGCGTACACGTATGTATGGTACATACTCTTTTTCTGCTGAACGCAAACTTGATGTATGGCCGTTGTCATTTCGCGTTAGTTTAGTGAAACTGCAAGCTTTATTTACTTGCAACTTGGATTGATATAATCGCTTGGATTCTATAACATAAATATTTTGGAAGACATCAGGAAGTTTTGCCATATGTATATTTATTTTTGGGATATGCTTTGATGGGCTGTCGCGGCGCAGGGGCACAAGCGTGTGACTATGAACGCGGTGTTTGTGGGGTCAATTCCCATTCGGAAGAATTAAATATTTTAATTTTTCTCTCTCTGGTTACAAGGCAAAGCGCGTCGTTGAGTGAAAGAGAATGCCTTAAGAATTCGGCGGGAAGTGGGGAACGGAACTGTTTGAAAACCAGGTTCCTAGGTTTCTTCTGCCTACCCTGCTATGTGCAGAAGAAAGCGTGAACCTAAAAATTTAAAAATAAACTAATAAAATCTTACTATACTGCAAATATATATAATTTCTAAATAAGCAAATGTTAAATTCAACATGCTCCATTCCTTTAAGGTGTTCGAATAAATAGTTATATCGAAACTATCTTAGGATTATTGGTATAAATGTATAGATAGAAACCGTTCGAGTTCCAGCGAGCTGTATTGTATCCAGCTAAAATACTAATGCGATCTCTTTTACAGTCAATTTAGCCGCTATTTGATGAGAAATCGATAGCAACAGATTCAATTTCAAATGTGAGAGTAAAAGTTTAATTAAGATTTACAATAACTTTATTGGAATACTGAATTTTTAATATTTTATTTCATACTCGTTAAGTAATTCAGATATCTTTAAACTTTGAGGTCGGCGTGGCGTAGCGCAGTATATGACGTTATGTTTATGGGTTTGATTCCCACAGTGGGAAATGAGTTGTTTTTATTTCGTCATTCTGGTAATAACACAAGGAGGCGTTGAGTTTCGCCGTTCAACACGCAATGTAACGAAATGAATGATCTGGAGACAGTGCGTGTTGAGTGGCGGAACTGAACACCGAACTTATATAGATTTTATACTAACTTTAGACTATTTTTGGCTCTCAAAACCAATTGAATTAAGTTAATAAATAGGAAAAAAGAGATACTAATTCGTAACAATTTGCATTAATTATCATTTAAACAGTTGGCTAATTATACAGGCTTTGATCAGTTTTGTCAACGATCAAAATATATCTCATTTGGGGCAACAATGACGTAATTAGTCTTTGTTAAAATTAGTTAAATACGTTAATGTATATCGAAATATTACTAACAGACTTGCGACCTTCAAAATTTGAACCTTATTTCCCCAAGTAAATAGTAACTCACCACCACTGTTCTATAACTCTGTCCAGTACCTACTGGAACAGAGTACGAGTATACATGATATATTGGGAAGCAAATCACCAATCGCACAAGCTCAAGGGAAATAGACGGAACGAATAAGAAGTTGGCTTTCTATTTGGTACTGCTTTCAACTCTCATGTGTTTCGTCGTGTATGCTGTGTGTTTTCATTATATACTGAGCTAATATATACGTATAAAGGTAGCCGTGGCACTGCAGCGTAGCATCTGACTGTAAGCTCGACGATTGTGAGTTTGATTTCCACTCGGGAAACGAATTATTTTCATTACTTTGCAACGAAAACGTAGCGTTCATTTGAGTTGAGTTCCACACTTTACTGTTGAGTTCCACTATTCAAAATGCAATTGCGCAAAAATTTTGTAGTGATGGGGGAACAGAGTCTCGTAACACTGGGTTCCCTTCGCGTACCATATGCGGGATACAATGTGAAACTCAATAAAACAAATTAAATGTTACCCTTGATTTCTGATAAGCTTCTTCTTTGACTTCTACTTTGACTCAAAAAGAAACAGCAGCCATTACGTTTCGTATGTAGTTCTAATTAATGTAAGTGTTTGGTAACATTCGTATTATTAAGACGACGGTATACGTCTTCATGGAGTTGATAGACTAAATTAATTTCTCTTCTGTAGTATAGTACTTGTAACAACAACAATATACATATATAATTAAATGATTCTGTAAAGAAGTTTATTATATAAAAAAAGGTCTTTCTATATATAAAAGGTTTCTTTTTTTATAAAAATTTGTCACAAATGGAAAGTTACTTATAGTTTGTTCTTACATTTTTATAAGATATTTCTTTGTGGAGATTTGAAGCATAACTTTGCAAATAATAAATATATTTTGGATAGAAAAGGACTTTAAAACATGTACACATTACAAAATTAAAACAAAATAAATCCTTTGACTACCGCAAGCTTACTTCAATCACGTAGAAACAAAAATTGTCTATTCTACATCACTGACCGCGCACGAAATCCGTACTCGCGATAACATGCTTTATATGTACATTCCACTCAAATAAACCCAAAATTTATTTATTTAGAAGCAAATTTTACTAGAAACCAATAAATCCGAGCGTATTTTTCACGATCGCATAATAAATATCAATGGATTGGTAAATCCGCGGCAGTTATTTACGTGATAGCGGTTCGTGTGTTTCTGCATGCGAGTACCGAGGGCGACCGCATCGAGGGAAAACCTGAAAGTTTCACCAAATTTCAGAGATTCACCAAGTTTGTCGGGAGTTTAGGAATCCAAACGTTCGCGGTATTCGAGATATCCAGCATTGCGAATGTTTTATTGCGTCTATAGTATATATATATAGTATTCTATAGTTGTTGTCACTAAAGTAATTGTCATGGTTGTGTTTTGTTTACTTATCTTTCTTGAAGTGTGTCCTTATGTATGTGAATATAAAATAGATACATATATAATACTGTGTATGTCTTTGTGCGAGATGCAGCTTGAAGCTAAGAATAATAAACTTTTCTAATTAGGTTTAATTTGGGCAGGACGGTAGAATGAATGACGAAAGAATCGGAAAAAAAATTTATGAAATAAAAGTGAGTGGTAAGAGAAGCAGGGGGAGACCACGGTTGACCTTCGAGAAGTAAAAGCCTGAGGACCTGTTGGAGTGCATGTATGTTGGTTGGTGATAGTGTATGAGGCAAGAGAGGCATGCAAAGACGCTCCGTTCTCTCTGGTTGCCCCGATGGGAATAAAAAAAATATACCATTGAGTGACACCATTGAGTCACATTAGCGCAAATCAATTACATTATAGAGATTAAACATATTTATCTTTTTATACATTTTTACTAACACAGATATGAACCCAGCCTTTATCCATTCATCAGTAATTCAATGTATGATGAAAATACCAAGGCGACTTTAACCTCATGTTTTAACACAATTATCCAAAAAAATCTGCCCTTATCAGTATTTACTCACGTTTGTCAGCTGGTGTTTAATTATATATACGATATCAGTGATAAGGTAGCAATGACACACATGTAGTTCCAACTCTGTTTTTGCTTTGAGTTTGCGCCGGGTAGTGACATAATTGTTAGTGTCTTAGTGTTCTTTTTGGTGAATTAAAGTGATTAAGTGATAAAAACGGTAGGTGTTTTTCAGTTATTTCAGTTATACCCAATTGTTTAGTAAATTTCTTATTTAAAATGTGTAACAAAATGTTGATCAAAGTAATCAGTTCAAGGAATAATCGCTATATGATTTTAGCGATTATATTGATATGAATAAATATTAAATGTATATTGATTATTTTTTAATATAATTACATACAAATTATATGTATATATGTATATTGTAAACAGAAAATGCTAACGTTTAGTAAAGATTTCAGATTAAAATTATTAGATAACGTAAATTAATGTTTCCATATCTAAAAATTGCTTTTTTAATATTTAGATATGCCGTCTCAGGTTGTAGAACTTGAAATGGTATTGTGTGCACTTGTGTTATAATATCCTCCAAATATTTATTCACTTTAATTTAAACAAATTATACAAATTTATTCATGTGTAAAAAACTCTAACAAGAGACTCACTTTAACAGAAATAAACTCTACACACATTATCTGTGTAATAACGTACGTATCATAATCACAAACAGATAGAACAAAATTAACATATTACCAATAAAGCAATCCTTCCAAAAGTGTTACCATTACAAAAAAATCGAGTTTACATTACAAACAAAAGCAGTTAAACTTGCCAGTGTAAAAAATAGCGTTAGCATTAATCCGTACACTTTTTTCATTTCCTGCGGCCTTCAGCGCTGACGTCAAACACAACAAAAGGAAGAGTGAGCGATGTTGCCATTTAATAAATTGATTGTACATTGTTATCTGTGATAATGAAATGATAATCGATTCGGCGATAACGATTGCGTGAGTTTTCAATTCGGCATTGTCGATCCCTAATTAACATTGATTAATTGGTCGTGTGGGCAACAATAAGGTTATTATGATGTGTGATTTGTCTTTTATTGCTTGGAAATTATTTTGTATCGTATGTTTTAACTTAGTTTATTTATTGACATTGTGACGTTTCAATAGAGTTTGATTTAGATGTTGAATTTTGATGGATCAAAGTGAAATGTTGAATTTTATCTGAAGTCGTTGTAGCGCGTTACAGCATCTGACTGCAAAGGCGACAGATAAATAGACGCGCTATAATTTTTGGCTCTGATAACAAGTTCATTCTAGTCGCAATCTCCCGAAACTTAGGTAGCAAGTGGGGGACGGAGACTTGATCCTAGGTTACCTTTGCTACCATGTAAAATGCGGGATATAGCGTGAAGCTATATAAAAGTTCTTATATGGAAAGTACATTCACTTACAGCACCTTAAAATGTCAAGCCCTACTTTCTGAGCTTAATATTAAAAGAAACAAAATCCACTTTAAGAGGCAATTAGCCATAACATTTATGAAAACGCAAATAATTTAAATAAATAGTATTTCCTGAAATCGACACAGATAAAAAGGAAAAATTGTGATTTACTACCTATATACGCTACAGTTCGCACGCGAACAATTCATTAACAAAAACAATTACGGCGGTCCGGTTGTGGCGTTACTCAATTAAAATAGAATAACTGAAGGTTTAGTGCCAAAATATAATGTTTTAAATTTTTTTGTTTACATTTTTTAGCTTCACGCTGTGTTCCCTGTAGGTCCCATGTAGTAGGGTAAGAAGAGGGAATCTACTGTCGTCATTCTTTGTTCTTTTCGTTTTCTTAGTTATTGCGTATAAAACCTAAACCCAACTCCGCCCGCTTTTATTATCAGCTAATTAATTTGCTTGTAAGAATAAGAGTCCCCAAGCTAGAACTATGTCAATTTTAAATATTCAATGATGTCTACGGTTCATAGACCTAATAAGTTTTTTTATTAATAATAATAATTATTATATTATAGTTTTATAATATTATTTCTGAAATTTGGTAATAATTTTCTAAACTATTCTTATAGTGTAATACATATTTGTAATGAAAAATGATTTAAGAAGAAACAGTGCGTGTTGAAAGGCTGTACGGAACGCCGTACATTGTTTTTTTACCAGAGCCAGGAAACGACATTCACCCGAGTGCGAATCGAATCCACAACGTGCTTACAGTCAGATGCTGTGCTACTGCGCAGCGACTTAAAATAGATCTTAAATATTACTTATTAATATTATTAATAAATAGCTGACGTTTATAATTCCATTCAATATGGTACATTATCTCGTAATGGTTGATACAATATTTACATTACGCAGAAATGGCTACCATTATAAGGAAAGAGTATCGCTTGTCATATTTTCTTCAGAACAAGGAAGTCCATTTTTTTGTGTAATAATATATTTTTGTGTATTATGTTGAACATTGTATACTGATTATGGTTTATGGTTTGCTATTGACCTTTGTTGAGTTCCACTATTCATGTCCTGACTCCATCATCACGCCAGCTCAATGACACCATACTATTGTATTGTCACCTAAGTTCCGTGAGTTCTTAGATTTCAAACATTATTACAAAGTGCCATAGTCAATCTAATAAAAGTGTGTTAGAAACAAGTATATATAAAATATATTGTATAGAAAAAAGATTAACTATATTTAGAATTTTATTCAAAATATTTATATGCTTGATATCTTTAATTTAGTATAAAAAAATTAACAAAAAAAAACAGTATGTACGCACTCACTCACACTCATCATGCCTTCACAATTCGGCGGAAAATGGGGAACGGAGTGTCTTAACACTAGATTCCCTCCTACTACCCCGTGTGTGGGATACAACGTGAAACTAATAAAAAAATCGTTATGTAACACCAAATCGTTAAATCCTGAACATTAGTACAAGCAAAATTGAACTGCCAAAGAACGCAAAAGCACGTACAGCCGCCAATCACGTCGCGGCAACAAACATATATGCGTTTTATTGTGCAAACTGCACAGTGCACATGGTTTAAACGAGCTATAGCTTTAAGTTCGCCTTTCTAACTTTAATTTTCTTTAAAGTTACTGAGAAATATATGTTACTGAAATATATATGTACGTTTGTATGTATGTTCGTATCTTTCGTATGAATATGTTATTCTCTTTTAGCTTCACGTTGTATCTTGCACAAAGCAGGCATTGGAAACCTATGTTCTGAGATCTAATACCATTGTGGTGGAAATAAATAAATATTTCAATTCTTAAAGTGGGTATTGAACCCACAAGTTATCGCGTTTCACGCTTGTGCCCTTGCGCCATGACTGGCCTCTTAGCTATGAATTAACATTTTATAGTAAGTCAAAAAACAATATATTTTAGATGGTGATAACTTATTACTATGTTACCCGACGCCCAACCCATCTTAAAGGTCGGCAACGCACCTGTAGCTCCTCTGGGGTTGCAC
>DWAN01005285.1:0-11375 GCA_018230445.1 Heliconius hewitsoni
TAAGTATGAGTCAAGGTGTGGATTTAAGAAAAATCTTAGCTTATTCAGTAGCGGTGACCTACGAGAATGGGATTTAATTTTTTAAATTTCCTGGCACTGGCAACAAGGTAAAGCGTGGCGTTGGTTTCAACCACACAACACGCAATGCCTCGAGAATTTTTATAAAATCAGATTCCCTCTATCTACCTCGCTATGTGCGGAATACAGCATAAAGTTAAGCAAAAATTGAGTTGGAAAATGTGCTTTAACTTTCAATGTTTCTAACAATATAAAAAAATAGAGGATAGTATTAATGTATATATTCTTTTAATATTTAAGTACTTTTAAAATATTTATTTCTTAAATTAATATTATTATATGTTTTCAGAAATACTGAATATACATTTAGTCAAGCATTATTATTTTATTTTTGTGCATTTCATATTTGAATTTATGTGTTATAAATAGACTGGAATATAATCACAATGTTTTAAACGTATCTGATTATTTAAGTTATTGTTAATAGTTATCAAATCTTATTCTTCAGCATTTACCTTATTATTTATTTGTGTCGATATGTATAATACTTTATGAACCTGACCCGTGATAATAAGCATGTTAAAAACAATTTAGTAGCAAAACAAATTATATTTTTATACAAAACTGAATTATGTTACTTATTTAAAGGAATAATTCCTTTAAAGAAGTAAGCATCGCATATAAATTGGTAATTGGATTTTTATTAATAGAAAATCAAATTAAACGCTAATTTTATATTATAAAAATTTCATTTATTTCTAAATAAATTAAATAAATAAATTGAATGACAAATCATAAACAATAACAAATGTTTTTGTTATGTTCATGTTATCGCTTGCTTTTTAAAAGACAAAAAGAGCAGTATTGCTTGTAGATTTTTTTCTCCACTCAATTTTACTCTTACAAAAATATACATAATATTTTTAAAATAAATATAATATATGGAGATTGTTAAATATAATAATTTTAAGATAATAAAATAATATATATTTACTTTTAAGTATAACATTATGAAACATATCGAAATATATTTTATAATATTTTTTTTATGATAATAATAATAATAATAATCATCAGAGGCTGTTATTGTGATACTAGTCATAACTAAACATTAGTTAAGTTTACAAATAAAATGTTTCAAAAAAGTTGTGCTCTTGTTTTTTATATTATTTTAAAACAATATCCCACTAGTAATCTTCAGACGAATTGCATAGCATATATTTATGTATTTTACACGATCATAGGCTTAATTAAATTTACTAAAAGAAAGCAAATGTATAAATTATTGAAGTAAATAAAAAATATTATAACAAAACAAAGAACCCGACTGCATAAAACTTAATAGAAAATAAAATAGATTTATTAACCCCGAATATCCCTTCTGCCGTAGCGTTTGGCGCTACGTTCTCTCTGACTACCACGCTAGGAATAGAGCGTGAAGCTAGTTTAGTTTAGTTTTTTTTTGAGAATATTCATTATATCGTGGTGATTTGAACCCGCTTTCACAGTCAACTAACAGTAGGCTATCAATGCTACTACCATCGCGTAAATTAGCAAGAACGGTTGTTAAAACAACTTTAAGCCGTTTTACATGCTAAAGTATTAAGTTCCAATAAAAAAAAACATTTTTGAATACCTATTCCACGAGACTATTCACTTGGCGTAGTTTGTCATTTTTTTTTATTTTCACAATATTGGTTCGGCGATTGGTTGTCGCTATGATATATGTGTGTGTCAACTTTAGTGGCACTTTCAAGGTTAAGAATAAGAATCATCAAAATTAGCCAAGGCGTTTGGTCTCTACAAGGTCAAATAGAAACACATACATACATACAAATGCTGTTCAAAACATTACCGTCGTACAGTCTAGTAATACAATAGTGTCTTAACAAAGTAGTGCCGTCGGCCTCTGCTCGGCTTGCTTACATCGGTGGGCAGAGGCATTGTTTTTACCATGTAAAAAGATATTATTCGTCTTTCAAATCGAAATCATATTAGTTATTTATAGTATTCACAAATAAAAGAAACACGTAGTATTTAAATAATTTATTTTTTCGTATTCTTACATTACCTTAAAAAAATATCTTATATCGAAATTACTTACAAGCAATGTATTCTTTTAAGTAGTCATACCTATTTATACAAATGAATACTATTAAAGTAAGGCAATTTTTTTAAAGATTTTCGTCAAATGTGTAGGTACTATCTGTCGTATATAAAGCATTAGGCAGTAAAAGATGTGCACAACTATGTGTGAATCGGTCTAATATACTTTTAACTTCACGCTGTATTGCTCATATAGAAGCGTAAACAGAGAAGATCTAGTGCTTAAGATACTGGGTTCCCCACATTAATTAATCTCAAAATTAAAGAAGCTTGACCACTCTAATATATGGAAGGGTTGCTATAAATACCACCAAATAATATAACGTCAGTCTTTCTATCAATTATTAAATACGCAAAAGGCTTGTTCGCAACAAATTCTTCATTTGCACCGATTATTAAAAAATCGGCCATAACTCTCGCTGTTGCACCTTCTTCATTTATTTCTATGTCAGCAACTTGTGTCATTAACGACGTGTACATTTTATAATCGCTGATTCCTGTAAAATCGGCTAATTCTGGATAAAATATCCTTTTAACGCCCATATCGAATACTAATTCGGGGATATTTTCAATGCTGGTCTTTATTTGAAATCGTGGTATTCGGACATTCATTAGTTTTGTGCCCTCTTTTTTAAATAGTGCAAATATTGTTGCCAATCGTGTGTCTTTAAGTTTGTAAAACACGTTTTTGACTGTATCACCTTTAGGTAAAAACACTAACATTGAAATCCTACCGTCCGTATTAAACGGTAGCTCTAACACCTTAGAATCAACAAATGGAACATCTGTCACGTTAAAGTAACCAGTCTGTGTCATCAATCTAACTTTCCCAATTGGTACATTGTCTTTCGAGTAGAAAGGCTCCGTCGAAGTATATACTGGATTGAATGGTGTCCGCCAATCATTTTTGAAATACGCTGTTTCAGTCATCAGAAGAACAGTTAAATTGAAATCCTCTGCGTGTATGCCCTCGTTGATAACACCATCCATATCCATCTGTATTACATCATTTGCTTTCGCAGCTGCTTCTTCAGGATCATTGAAATCTAAAGTCAATACTTTAGTAGCGTCCGACCTCTTGGCTTCATTTTTATAAGAATCCTTTACGTCCAGTAATTTGTCAAGGATGATGACATTTGTATGTTTCGACATGAAGGATAATTCATCATCTAGTCCATTTAATACTTCCCGATATTTCCTTCTGAAACATTTCATGCGATGGTATCTTGTTACTTTTCGAATCTCATTTTCAGTTGTTCCTCTCGCGCCCTCGGCGAGGGTCATCAGTTGGAGCCAGGTGGATAGCGGTGAAAAAACAAAATGATGTCCAGTCTCTTGCGCTACTCTATCTAATAACTGCATAGAGAAGTCATAAGTCGGCCTTTTGAATACATTGACGGCACTCTCGTGGTTACACGAAAACTTTACACTTAGCACTGAAGTCGTTACCAGCATGAAATAAAGTATTTGCAACATATTCGTAAAGAGCTTGTGTACTTAAAAACAACTAATATTGACAACCAGAGAAAATAATCAACTAAGTTGTATATTTTAATTACTGCGCTCACAATGATACTGTAGTTGTCGCTATCGCGTATTTATACACTGAATAAGAGATAAACTAGTGTTAAAATGTATGTTTGCGTATTAATTAAAAATTATACCAAGAAGATTCTAGAAAATTCCCAAACTTCAAGGTATGCAAAATATTAACGAATCATATAAAAAAGGAGAAAAATTTGAGGTAGACAGAAAGCGAAGCGTCAAGATGATAAGTTTTCATATAAGTCATGTACCCTGATTATTAAGAAGGTACCTAATAGGCAAGAAAATCTTTTTTTTATATACAAGTTTTTGCGAGCTAGATTGAAATCGAACTCACAACATGGATAGTTTCGAAATACGCCACTACGACGGCGTATTCTATTTTAATTGAATGACATTATTTAGGTCAGTTTAGATATTATTTGTTTACTAGTTGTAATCATGTAGTTTCTATATAAACGACGATAAAAGGAATATTAAAAATTCCAACAGTGTATTGACAATTTCTTTTCTTGCCCATTGTATTAATGACAAAAAAAAGTTTTATGAGAGTGGTTTAAAAGTTCTGTATCTTAAAAGATAATAACAGAACCCTATAAGGGTTCAAGTCAAGGGTTTCAAGTCTACGATCTCTTGATGTACAAAAAATCAAGATTGTAAAGTCCATACCAGTTAATCGTTTTTGCTGCATTTTGTATGGCATTCGCCACGTAATCTATACCTATAGGGTACTTACCGTTGCCCTACAGTTTTCAAATTTGGCACAAAGTTAGAATTTACAATAAAAATAAAGAGAAAAACAGAAAACTGATAATTTATACGTATTTTATAAAAAAAAATCAAATTTATATTTGTAGAACTTCCCGTTGACTTACGATCCTGCAATTGGTATGTAAGCCTGAGTGGTCAAGTCCGTCTCGCACTTGGCTGGTTTTTATTTAATTTATATATCATTGTAAATTTAATAAAAAATATGATATAGTTGTCCCTTTAAGAGCTGTTTTTTTTCATAATAGTAGGCAGGGCCGATGCTTGTATAGCTTATAGTATTTAATTACATGGACTTTATATTTATTTTTGGATTTTCCTGGCAATAATGGAACTTTAACCTCAACTATCAGAGAACCGGTCACTTTGATAACGGCAATATGTTTTTGTATTTAATATCGGTTTTTACTCTAAGTATCAGTCTCCACTCTGCTATTGAACATGAAGGAAATATTAATTATTACATTTTTAATAGTATATGGATTCGTTCCGTCAATTTTGGGACAGTGCGATGAAGAAAGAGCACATCCATATTTTAAAAGGTCAGTTTATGAGTTCTCGGTAGATCTGCTTACAAGAGCTGCTCAAGAAAAAGAAAATCATTTCGTGACATCAACATTTTCGATATGGGCAGCACTCTCGTGCGCGTCTCTGGGCGCAGCTGATAAAACTCTGACAGAGTTTAAAGATGTATTAAAATTACATAATCGTAAGTGCTTCAATAATCAATATTTGACAATAGCAAGTAAAGTGACCATAAATGATGACACTGATGTCGATATACAGAAAAGCTCCTCCATTTTTGTTGATGATAGATTCTTAATAAGAGATGAATTCAAATATAAATTAGAAAGTACTGGATTAAGTTCTATTGTGGATATGGCATTCGATGATGCTGATATAGCTGCTCAGAAAATAAATGACTACGTCATTCGTGCAACCCACAACACTATAGACGGCGTCGTCGCTCCAAGCGATATTGAGAACGCAATTATGATTATTATAGATTCCATATTTTTCAAGGGCAACTGGCAAAAATCCTTCAATCCTGCGGAAACAGGATTAATTAAATTCTACAACGACCGTGGTATTGCTCTTGGTGACGTAAACATGATGGTCACATCTGACATGTTTCGAGTAGGCACCGTTCCACTACTCAATGCACAAGTGTTGGAACTTCCCTATGGAAACAAAACTGAAAACAGATATTCGATGTTAATTTTCCTGCCTGAAGAAGGCGTGTCGTTATATAATGTAATAGATAATTTAAAGAAAGTCAGCCTAACCAGCATAAATTTTTTGCTTGAACAATTTGGGGAGCAACGCACAATGGTTCAGTTGCCACGGTTCAAAATATCTTCAGATTTAAGTAACTTGAAGGAGCTACTGGCTGATATGGGTTTGGGGAGCATGTTTGGTCCCAGCGCCCGTTTTCCTTTTATATCAGATCTTCCTGTATATGTTAGTAATTTTATCCAAAAAGCCAGTATAGACGTGAATGAAGAGGGCTCTACAGCAAGTGCGGTCACGAAGGCCGAGTTCACTATTCGATCCAATTCGATAACTTTCTTAGCCAGAAGGCCCTTCCTTTACATGATTGTTGATAAAAAATATCAAATACCGCTGTTCGCTGGAGCTTATTCAAAGCCATCTGTGTATTAAATATATAAAAATCTATTTTCTTTTACAGTTATTGTGTACCTTCATAATGTATTTAAGGATGAATAGTGCTAGAAACTTAAACTCAAAAACTGGAAAAAAGTATCAAAGCTTTTTTTTAACTGTTCCACAATAAAATCATTGTGATTTGCTTGTTATATTATTAGCCTTCTTATTATTATTGAAAAATTAACATATTTCAATATATAGAAAAATAAATTTAAAAAAAGAATTGGTATTTATTTTGCCTTTTATTAAAAAATCATTTTAATTGTTGTGTTATTTAAAAAAAAATGTTCTGTTATTGTTATTAGGTTTTTTTTTAGGTTAAGGATGTTATTATATTTGTCGTTTCCTACATTAAGACTAGTCAATTTATACGTATGGATTACAATAAAATAATAAGCGAGGTGGGCCAAAAAAAGTTTGTACTTTTATTAATATATATACTGTTAGCAAACTCGTGTAAAAGAAGAATTATATAGGGGATATAGGTGACAAATACTATAAAAGTAATGGAATTGTGTCAATCGGAGGCAATTGCTTGTAGACATCGGCCCTTATTGGAAGGAAACTCGTGTAAAATATTTTTATTGGGGGCTACATATTATTTATTGCAATTACGTAGCTAAAAAATATTTTTTCGAATAAATTTTAAAACATACAAGATATTATGTGTTTTTAAAAAACATTAACCGCACAGCACTTATCCAGAACATCGCTATTCGCTGTTGTCACTTGTCACTAGGGACACAATATTGAATAGACAGTATCGATACTGTACTGTACTGTAGTATCGTATTCATAAAAGTATTGATAATTCAAAATATCTAGTATTTTCCTGTAGGGTCTAATGTGCTTTTGAAATGAAGTAGTATCGAATACAAAGTATTAAGTATAAAAATATCGGCATCGAAAGGCAACGTACTCGATACCACAAAGTATCGATACTTCTTAGAGAACGCTCTACTTAGTACTTATAACTTGTTTGTTGTTACAAGCGCTTGTGGATGTTATATTACATATCAAGAAACATACACTCTACGTATTTTATTAAGAAGAAATAATTAAAGAATACATTAAAGCAACATAACCTTTTACATTTAAGTCTTAGTATATTATACAGAATATCAACGTAAGTTACATTAATTCATTATAAAAATATTATTATATGTATATTAAACTTACGTTCTTGAAATGTTTTTAATTTTTGTATGAGAAATTAGTTATAATTGCATTAATAAACAGATGTTCCCAATTATATAAACTTATGACTGTAAATTTAAGCCAAATTGGTGTAAATTATACTATAATTTTCAATACTAAATAAAAATATTTTTATTTTTTTTTCGTAATAATACGTGATTTATTATATAATTGATGTTATATTCATTCTCTTGAATATAATTTTTAACAGAATGAAATCTGAACTGCTTAACACATATTTTCTATCAAGTGAAGAACACCAATTTTATGAAGACAATGGATATTTAGTTATAAAAGGATTTCTGGACTTTGTATCTTTATATAAGTACAAGTAAGTAGAATTTTTAAAATATAAAATAAGATAAAATGAGGTAAAATATATGATTAACACATAATAATGTTATAAAACTTTAAAATATGTAAACTTTTATGAAAGTATAGATTTTGAGTGAATTATTCAATTTGATAAATCATTGTACAATAGAAGGCATAGTTATTATTATTATTGTGTTATATTTATTATTATTTTAGTGTCAACCAGTTGATTATGATAATTTAAAAATAAAAATCTATCCTTGAAGTGTGTCCTTCTCAATTAAAAAAGAATCATTGAAATTGCTTGGCAGGATATTGAATTATTCATCCATTCCTTGAGCACATATTTACTTAATGCAAATTAAGACTTATGAGATTTTCTCATGGTTACCATTTTCAGAAATGGACTAAATTAAAATGGGAACACGTGTGAAGCTTTCAAATTAAAAAAGAATCATCAAAAATGGCTCACCCAGTCAAAAGTTCTGAGGTATAAAACATAAAAAAATACAGTTGCATTGATAACCTTCTCCATTTAGAAAGTTGTTAAAAAAGGTAGTGTGAAAGTGATCTCACATTTTTAAATGAGAATGGAATATGATATGGGATATACTTATAATAAAATTGTTACGGATTGGTGTCTCTGTCCATAGAATATATAAAAGAAAAAATGTTATTGGGAACTTTTAATGTAATATGTAAATAAAAAAAGAACCCAAAACTATGATTTAAAAAATGTTTGTCTGTTTGTCTCTGTGTTTGCTCACGCTAATCTCTGAATTGTCTTAACTAATTTTAATGTAGTTTTCACTATTAGATTCTGACAAGCTTCTGTTAGCATATGAGGTTTATTTTATTACAACATACAAACATCGGTTCATAAATAAAAAAAGTTATATCAATTTAAAGTTTAACAAATTTGCTAATTGCTATTGCAGTTATTTTATACAATGGTTTTACTGAATTGACTAAATCTTAATTAATATAGCTTTTAATTTGTATGATTATAAAAGACACCGAGGTTTCAAGATTCGAGTTACTTACTGTCTACCTATATACTGTATAGCTTAGTATTTCTCTTTAAATACAATTTTTTTCTATTAAATATTTAATGACGCCGTAGATCGTCGCGCAATGTCGTACAAGCTGTGACTTTATAGGCGACGGTTGTGGGTTCAGTTCCGACTCGGGGAAATGAATTATAATTTATTCATATTTTAATTTCTTCGCTTTAGTAATAAGGCAAAAAGAGATCTCTGATTCCTATACTCTGCTTATATATCTATACATCCATACATATAAATAAACTAGCGGGGCCACGTTCGACTACGTCCGCTTGAAATATACGATTGTGAATGGGAAATATCTTATAGATTTTGATGATACGGCCTAACATAATTTTGCGGCTAAATTCACTTATTTAATATGAAATGAACTACAACTATAAGTTTGTAATCATTTTTCCTATGAAATACTAATGATTTTTTTCCTTTATTTGTATTGTAAGATCTTACTTCGTCTTAAATTTCATAATTTAGGTCTACGGGAAGTACCCTATAAGTTTTAATCATCATCGTCATATTGTAACTGATATCTCAAACACCTATAAAAATATTATTTTATAAATAATGCCTTGGCTCGTGATGTGTCAAGTGGCTAGGACCGTTTATAGTTGTTATCGTGAATAACCCACAATCTTTTAGAGATTCAGAAGTAACCGTGTTAGGAAAGTTATATTTGCAACACTTGAGTTTTATACAATGCCATCAGAAGTTTATCTAAATAACTGAAAATCGACAATATTACTTTGTCAGAACTCGAAGGTCTTTAGAAGAAAACTCTTTCTCTTCAATATAACTGCGAGCTAGTTGTAATAAAAGCAAGCAAGAGTAAGGGCACCGTCCCGCCCTATACTACACTGAATTCCTACCAGACTGCTGCTGCAACAGTCTTATTGAACTCTCCGGGACGATTATGTGACTGTGACACTATCTTACCCCCATATGTGGTCATTGAGCTAATTAAAAAACACGCCATCATGCATTTTATTTCTTTTCACATTTTATGTATTTTATTTCTTTAGGTCTTCTTCTTTAGGTATTTTAGGTTAACTTAAGGTTACAAAAACATTTTTTATGGGCTTAAGAACAGGTTATAGTTCATCTTTAGATCTTCAATCATTTTAGAAATATCTAAAATTATGAATTATTGAAATTATTATATATTGATATTTAGTAGATTGTTTGTTCGATATCCACTTGGCGGAGTGTTTATATTTTTAGTATTTTCAATTCCTCACTGGTAGATAAATCGCGGTTGAGTTCCACTACGCAACTTACAATATCACAAAGTAAGCTGTAAAATTGATATTTTAATGTAGAACACTAAAACCTAAAATACAATTAAAAGAAACATGCCATATTGAGAGGCCATCGTGGCGTAGGAGCACAAGCGTGTGATTGTAAAAGCGACAGGTTGTAGGTTCGATTCCCGCTCGGGGAAATGAAATATATAATATGTTCATTTCTTTACTAAGGTGTCAAGCCAAAGCGCGGCGTTGAGTTCCGCCACTCAACACGCAATGCCTTCAGAATTTAAAGTGTTTTAACGCTCCTCCTTCTCCCTTGCCGCATACATACATGAAGATGAAAAAAAATATGAAAATATGTAATAAAATATTAATTATTTAGAAAAAAATATTTAATATCAATTAAAATATTTAAATGTTTTTACCGAGTGTTATAAAAAATCAATTACGTATTAAATTAAATAAAATTATTACTATTCTTATTATATTCTAATAAAATGCAATTTTTTTGCATTTACTTAATTTTTCTTATATAAATTACCTTTTGTATAATATAAAACAATAGACGATTAATGTTTAAGTAAAAATTACAGGATATGAATAAAGTATGGTTATTAAAGAAAATGTATTTAGTTTATTTTTATAATTATATATTATATTAATACACTAACAGATGACATAGGTTTTTTTAGAAAATAATTTAAAAAATCCAAATTTCAAATTATAGATTTTTTATATTCTTTCATTTATTATATAAAAAAGTTTTTATAGTGTTAAGCACACAGCTTGCATCCAAACACTAACAGAATAGCATTTTAGAAATGTATTTAAAATATACAGGTAAAAAAAACGGGACTCGAAGCAGGTTCAAGTCCAAAGATGCGATCAGCAAGAATAAAGGTTGTAACAAACGTTTAAGAAGGAATCTATCGTATAACTTAAACCGCGACGATTATGGATTCGACTTCCCCTCAGAGAATTTACTATTTTCATTTCGTCGCTCTAGTAAAAAGACACAATTTGGCTATAGCAAAAGCAACATATTATATTTCCTTTAGTTCACTAGTAATAAATTATATTTATTCTATTAATTATATTTATATATTTATTAAGTAGCAACATATTTTTCCTTTGACATTGTTGAAATTTTAACAGGCAAAGGTTCCTTCAAGTGTGCCAAGGTCAAGTTGAAAGAGGTTCAATGGTAGTTGTGAAGGAAAACAAACTCAAAAATAAAGGACTTGTAGGCGAACACTTGATAAATAAGGTAGATATTGAAGACGAGTAGGGATAAGATACATCCCTGGTGTACTCCTCTCTCCAGATTGAAATGCTCTGAGATCACATTATAAATTCTGATCTTCAATTCGCTACGTAAGTACAGGTTCGAGATCAATGCTGTAACATGTGAGGAAACGTCTAATTTTTACAAAATATGCCATTAGCAGAA
>DWAN01005286.1:0-11373 GCA_018230445.1 Heliconius hewitsoni
TGCCGAATTCTGGAGGCATTGCGTGTTGAGTGGCAGAACTCAACGCCGCGCTTGAAAATATTGATAATATTTCTAATATACATAATTAATTTTCTTTTATTTATTTATTTACTCATTGCGAAGCTCGTCGAAAACTATGTCGTTTTAAATTAACTTTTTGTCGTTTTAAATTTACTTAAATTTTGCTGTCGCTTATAAATTGAATGGATGTGGGTATTTTTCAATATCTGTTGAGTAAACCGAATTCTGCTGCGGCTAATTTGTTAAGTAAGTGAAAGATTAAATAGTGTATTTAGAATTAAGATTACATATAATATTTGCTATCGTTGTTTATTTTTAATTCGATTTAAGAAAACGATGGGTCTGTCATTTTTGTATTTTGATTATTTAAAAGGTGCCTAAATAAATATAGATTAAAAATATATATAAAATATACATAGAATACATTAATCAATTTCAATTTAAAGGTGAACGATGTCTAAGTTTGTCGAGAGACTTCATAAATGGTTATTATGCGTCTTCTAAGCAACAACATAATAAGAACTTTAATATCCTGTCTTCCAGCTTTAAACAATAATACTAAGATTAAAATTAGCTATAACCTATATTCATAGTGCGTTAGACTTAATGCAGACGCGAAAGAATATTCTTACGTACGTAATATGATCTGGGGCTTAATATATATAAAAAAACCAGGTCATGTTTGAGTCTGACCAATTTCAAGATAGGTCAACGGTACAACTTATAAAAATTGTCTTTATTTCGCACCAGAAAATCACACAGTTAACTACAATTATAAGTTTGTAATAGTTTTCTATCAAATTGAGGAGTAAATATCGGGACATAGGGACCGTAGATCTAAATATTTGAATTTTATTTCAGCTTATTACCTCCATGTGACATCAAGTGAACAGTTTTAACATTTTTCCTCTACTGTTCTCACTTCTTATCAAATTTCATAACTGTAGGTGCACGGGAAGTACCCTATAGATTTTGATTACACGGCGAATTTCATACAAAATGTAGCGAAATCGATATATAAATGAACGAACTTTTGACCTGAACATTTGATATTAATTTCAACGTGCTAGCTTCACGCGATCTCGAGACAAATACTCTTGACAGATAAACAGACGGGAAGCAAAGTGATGACGTTTTTACCTTTTGAAATATGAAACCGTAAAAATTGAGTGTTATTTTACTAAACTTAATACCACCATTTCGTATAATCACTCAGGGACAAAAAGCAATTCCTGGGTTTAATTCCACCCATAAGTCGTATACAGTTAAATTTAAACTCAATATTTTAGTTCTACGTATATACCCATGTAATACTTAGTCAGGATTACAATTGAAAACGTATTTACTATTACAGTAACCAAAATTCTCATTAAACCAACAATACAATGAGCATGCGCATGTTTCACACCGTTTTAACTGTGGTTTACCTGTTATATATCGTTTGACTGTTTTCTTATGACTATAACTTCTTTGATGTTTGAAGTTCAGTCTAGACTCTAGAGTATCCATCTCGATTTATATAAACAGTCTATTTATATATATGCCAGTCGTGGCGCGGGCGCACAATCGTCTGCTTGTAAATGCGATAGGTTGTGAGTTCGATTCCCATTCCAGGTAATGAGTTTCGTATTTGTCATATTTTTATTTTCTTCGCTCTGGTGTTGTTAGCCACGCAATTTCTCCAGAATTAGTCGGAAAATGGGGAGGAGAATGTCTTAACACTAGGCTACCCTGCTACATGCTGGATACAGCGTGCAGCTGAAATTTATATGCGATAAACGATTCCGTTTATTATTAGCTTAAATACTTCGAATATAGATTTCAGATAAACTTAGATACAATTTCTGATTTAAATCAGGATTTATTTGAGGTTAGTATCAAAATAGCCCTAACAAAATTACTGACATGATTTAAAATTAACAAAACTATTTTTTCTTTTTTGTTTGATCATTTTTTTTATTTTTAGAAACCGTATCGGAATGATCTAATTTTGTTGATGTTTTTATTAAATCTGTTCTATTTTTTGCAGAAAAAGATTAAAATAGAGTTGAAAAAGATAACAGGTCCTCTAATAATAACCTACTCCTTCATTTTTATTAAATCTTTAAAAATAGAAATGCCTATTATGAGAATACTAAGAAGAATTAAAAAGGTCAAGATAATATATATTGACTATAGTAGTTGTTTTTATACCACCACAAAGTGCTTGTTATAAATGTTTTTATTTGAAAAAAAATAAAAATAAAAAAATAGCTTCACGCTGTATCTTGTATATAATATAGGAGTGTCTTGACACTCTTATATCTACTTTTTTCCGCCCAAAGTCGTGAAATCTATGATGCGTTTCGTATTGGAAGAGATAGAAATTAACCTACAGGGTATATATTACTTTCCGTGGACCTACAGCTCTGAAATTTACCACGAAGTAAGAACTTAAAGAAATCCGAGAAGTTAAAATTTTTAAATATTTCATAGAAAAAAAACCATTACAAACTTATATTTGTAGTTAATTTCATACAAAATGTGTGACGCGAACGTAATTTGTGAGTTTCCGTTGACTTACAATCCTGAATTTGGTACGGAAGCGGCGGGCGAGTTCGAATCGCTCTTAACCGGTTTTTTAACACTTTAAAATAAAAATAAATTAAAATTAAATCAGCTTCACACTGTATCCACTATATGCACATAGCAGGGTAAGCAGAGGGAACCTAGTGTTAAGACACTCCGTTCCCCACTTTCCGCCGAATTCTAAAGGCATTGCGTGCTAAGTGGCAGAACTCAACGCCACGCTTTGCCACGAAACAAATGGAAATATAAATTTAAATAAATATTTAATTTTATAGAGTTGGGATCGAACCCACAACCAGTCGCGTTTACAGTCTCACTTTGTGCCTCTGTCTCACAATTGGTCTAATTAACACTTAAAAATGATTGACATCTAAATTTTAGAATACATTTAGTATATTATACTCCGAAAAATATACACCAGAATATTTACCCATATTCCGCGGTCGCCATAAGGAATTCCTTTCTATTAGTCATACATCGTCACATTCTCTACTTTACACCTACACAGAAAAGCGCATAGCGTATACGACGCTTGAAGTAAAAGTTGCTATCGATTTACTATCGCCTTTCAATGGATCTGATTCCACACTACACTGCTCATTTGATGCAACAAAGGTAAATATTCTTTTGTAAACTTACACATATATAACATTTATATGACTTCATACTTTGTTGTATGATTTTGGTTTATAATTATGATTTTATTGAATCTTACATTTAGACTGTATAATTTTTAACTAATTTTTTTTTTAAGAATGACGGTTTTTGGCCGGCAACGATTTAATGTATGTCCATTTTAAAAATAATATCAACTATTTCATAAATGTAGGTTACCTATAGGTTTTGATTACGCAGAAATAAATAAAACATGCATGAAAAGTGTGTTTCCATAATATAGTTAATTATGAATAATACAATCTATACATTTTTAATACCATATTAATCGAGACCAGTTCATGTATTGTCTACCCGAGTGTCGCAACCGTCGTTCCGTATATATAGAGAGTAGTGGTTGGAGGCAGCGGTCGAATCGAACTCTTAAATTAGTATTTAAGAGTTCGATTCGACCGGTACAAATAAATATGATGCACATAAAGACTCGTACCAAATGTATAATAAATATAATATAATAATTCGAAGCCTATGATGGCACGATCTTTTAGGATCGAATTTCTTATAAAGGCAATATATGTGTAGACCATTATTATAATATTAAATGTTGCTTGACGTCGTGGAAGCTGACGTGATGGGCTTATGCGCACTGTTATAGCGACATTAACTATATCGTGGCTGGTGCCGTCTCACAGGACGCTCGCGATACGTAAACTATGCTTGTATGGCGTTGGTCAGCGACATATTGTATACCACTTCTACGACTTGGTATACGATTAGTAGGCGTGTGATGCTATTTTATCTTAACACCAATTTTAAATCATTAATGTTTTTTGAACATACATAACATTTTCAAAAATGTGGTGATATACAACTGTCTTTATATTAATTTCTTTAAACTTTTGCCTTAAGGAGTTTTTAGTTTTAGGGCCTATAAGTTATAGATTACAGGAATAGACATAATACTGTGGAAGTAGCTGAAGTAAACGAGTCGACCCGTTTCTACGCCAATCCATCAATATGAGATCCGCACTGTAATTTTAATCAATGATGATGCCGAGAAATACCGTAAAATCGACTCCAATTTACTTTTTGAGAAATGGAACCCTAGAAATATATATTTTGTTAAGAATTCATATCCCAATAACTATATCATAAGCATTTAGAATATAGCATACTATATATTACTATAATGATTAATTCTATATAAAAAGCTTACATAATTGGTAACTAACTATAAGAGTATAAATAACATTCCTCCCTTAATTCGATTTAGGTAGAGTATATGAATCGGTCTATTTTAGATTGGCAATTTGAAAGAAAACGCTGGGGGCTTGAATAGGATTCACATTTTGCTAATATTGGAAAAAGTTCGAGAACGTGAATATTAAAGTTTAAATCAAATTTTCGTGTACTATATATACCTCTATGTACAGATGATCTGTGCAGAAAATTTTATTGTATACGTAAATGTAGAGAACTAGTCATATATATTTAGTTTTTTGAATTTCGTACTCAAAGGAAAAAACATGACCCTATTACTAAGACTCCTCTATCCATCCGTCTGTCACCAGGTCTCATGAACCTTGATAGTTAGATGATTTAAATTTTTACACCGAATGTATTTCTATTGCTGCTTAAATAAATATTTAAGCGGTTTCCCACAAAAATAATTAGTTTTTAGCAGTTTTTAGAGAAAATGGTGCGGTACCTTCGTGTCCGAATCAGTTTTGCTCTTGGGCGGTTATTGTAAGAAATGTCTATAGTAATTCTATTTTAATAATATTATAAAATAAATTACCAAAGGTAAGGTAATGATCAGGAAAAAATTAAAAATATTCAGTTTATTATTATTAATATCATTACACACAATAAAAGAATTCTATGTGATAATTCTAATCTTAAACGAATTTCAAACACTAAGTTCTTTACAAGTATGTAATTTAGTATGTAGTTCTCATCAGCTTCATTCAATGCAGCTATCCAGCACACAGCATGGTAGGCAGAGGGAACCTAGTGTTAAGATGTTCCATTTCTCACTTTTCATAGATTTTTTAGACGTTGAGAGTTGAATAATGGAACTCGACGCAGTGGTTTGAAGACATAAAAGTATAAATTTTATTATTTTCATAGAAAAGAAATTAAGTTAACTTTACGCTGTAAGCCTCACACAACATTGTCGGCAGAGGAAAGCTTATGTTACTAATTTCTGAACGCATTGCATGTTGAGTGACGGAACTTAACCCCGCTCTTCGCCTCGACAGAGAGCGACGCAATGAAAACGTACATTTAAATAAATATAAATATAAGTTTCATAGAATATGTTAAATTTTCATCATTTATGTAGAGTAACTCGCAACTATCTATCGTTTATTTTATTACAGTGGCGAATTTGCACTCGTAACGTACAGCCAGTTATAAACCGACGACGTGCGACATTCGTTTCGTTTGTCAATAAAGAATACGATACTTCCTTCTTTCAATAGGTGTATTCTGATACAAGACTGCACAAATTACTTTCATATTACATATACGGAAGTTTATATTGTTAGCCGCATTTTTACATTAGTATAAAGTTTAGTTGTACGTTTGAATTAAATTGGTGAATAATACCTAAAAAAAAATACATAGATTTTTTTAAATTTTATAAATAAATCAGCTTCATGCTGTATCCCGCACACAGCAGGCTAGGCAGAGGGAACTAGTGTTAAGACATTCTGTTGCCCACTTTCTGCCGAATTCTGGAGGCATTGCGTGATCAGTGATAGGACTCAACGCCACGCCCTGCCTCGACAGAGCGAAGAAATGAAAATTTAAATTTAAATAAATATTTCATTTTCTCGAATGGGGATCGAACCCACAACCAGTCGCGTTTACAGTCATATTTTGTGCCTCTACGCCACTACCGGCCTAATAGAATTTTTAATTTATTTATAATTGTAGAGCTATTTATAACTTCATACTGATGTGACGGTTGTAAATTTGATTGCCACTCGGAGGAATGGCAATTATTAATGAATATTTTCACTTTTTCACTGTGATACCACAACAAAAGCGCGGAGTTGAGTTCTGCGCTCACACACAATGCCTGGAAAAAATCGGTGCAAAGTGGAGAACAAAGTGTCTTTACAATAGGTTCTATCTGTCTCTCCTGCTATATACGGGACATGGCGTAAAGCTGTAGAGCTACTACGATATGCATAAAAAATTATAATTAATTTTAAATATTATTAATTAAGACCATTATTATTTTTTCAGATCTTTTGTACTTTGCAAGCTAATTACAATTTAAAAATTAAAACTATTAGAACTATTAAAAATTAAAAGTGACAAACAACCGTTTTTTATTATTTTCACGCATCAGTCGAAAGAAACGAAGAGAGGTAATAGAGGATAAGTCTTCTCCAAGTTTTACTACGCGGTAACGAAAAATAAATTATTTTTAAATTGTAAAAAAAGCATGCCAACTACTTTAATTTTTTTGATTTAACTTTAAAATTAAATAAACTAAGTTTTCCTTGTTTTCTGGAATAATATCTAGCCTAGTAATGTTACTATTATACAGTACAAACGGCTAAACAACCTTGTGAGACTAATGCTTAGTTAGAAAACGTATAAAAATTTGAACGTAGCTGGACTCGAACCCGCGCCTCCTGTAAATCGACTTTGTGAGACCAGTTATGAATTTACGTAATATATTAGATGAGCTAATTATGATAGTAATAGAGAAAATTGTTAAGAATATTCGTGTTTTTCCTTTATTATATATAAACGTTGATATTTTATTCTTATAGTAATATGATTTCAAAGTAATGCTGATTTTGAGGGCATTCGTGGCGCAGGGGCACAATCGTGCTGTAAACGCGACAGGAAATGGATTCGATACAACCTGTCGCGTCTACAATTACACACATTCCTTGCGCCACGACTGGCTTCAATTGATCTTTTGTGAGGGCTGTCTTTTGTATTCAATGCAAGAGACAATATACAAACAATAGATTATCTTAAGCAGTCGTTGACTTATTATCAAATAGCAAGAATTTGTTTTATTATTTCTTTAAAAATAATATCCGCATTCTGACATTTTTTCTCGTCGGATTTATATAGCTTATTGATTTTGCGTCATTCGGCGTTGATGATTTCGTCCTGACATCGTCTGTGGCGCCGGACGGTCGCACCACGGATAATTTTCCAAACTTCATTTACATATGTACGTAAAATTTGTATGTATAATTTGTATGTATATACATGACCTTTAAGTGACAAGGTTAAACGAAAACATTTTACTCGATGTATTTTTTGTTAAAATAAATATATAAAATTATATTTTTAATTGTTTACATTTCCAAATTTATATACAAATAAATCCTTTTTGGCATTTTTTGCTTTTTGGATTTTAATGAAATATTTAATATATTCATTTCTTCGCTCTAGTACAGAACTGCATTGTGTTCGCAATGCTTCAAGAATCCATCAGGTGGTACCAAGTACCACCTGAGAGACACAAAGTGTGGTTGTAAACGCGACTAATTGTGGGTTCGATACCCACTCGAGGAAATGAAATATTTACTTAAAATTTATAGTTCCATTTCTTCGCTTAGAGCAAAGAAGTAGCAAGCCCTCCATAATTCAGCGGTAAGTGGGGAACCAAGTATCTTAACACTAGGTTCCCTCTGCCTACCATGCTGTGTGTGGTATACAGTGTGAAGCTGTATATATATCATAACAATACATTTTATATTAAAATGAAATATAAAACAAAGTGTTATAGCTTCTAAAATAAAAGAACCTCGAAGTCTTTATTAGCAGTCTATAAAAGCAACACTAGTGTCTCGCGATATTACCCGTAAAATGCTGCAGATAAATCGATTTTTCTTCCAATTCAGTTTTCATACAAACAATACAGAAGCCACTTAAATGGTTCGCGTTAAATAATTTTAAGTTAATTGTATGTGCTATGAACAGTTACTATTTTTTATTTACTATTTTTATTAGAAAATTAATATCGAGCTTGTTTAAGAGCCCATGTTGGATAAAGTCCATGCTGATGATACAGGCACTAATGTCCGCCACTTCGCCCGGTTCTGCATCCTTTGAATCCAGCTAATTCTCGTCTGATCTGTTTTAGGTCGTCATTCCACCTGGATGGAGGGCGGCGTATGCTTCTTTTGCTGAGACGTTGTCGCTATTACGAACCTTTTTTCCCCATCAGCTGTCAGTCCTCCTAACAATAATGCTTGCCCGTTACCACTTGGGTTGCAGATTTTTGGAGTTTTGTTGGTAACCTTCGCTTCGTACGGAGTTCATTTTTTGAGTGACTAAAAGAGCATTTAACATCTATTAGTAGCTAAATAGTTAACCGCAATGTGTAGAAGTTACGGTTTTGCCAGAAAGTAAGAAGTACCTAATGTTATATTTGTAAGAGAAAAACAAAAAATAAAATCAAATAGCAAAAAACCCAAGATAAATAACAAAAACCGAATTACTTCTGGGAGGAATGAAATATTTAATATCGTTATTTCTGGTACCGAGGCAAAGCGCAGCGTTGAGTTTCGCAATCAACTCGCAATGCATCTGCCTTAACAGTAGGTTTCCAAGTTTCCTCTACCTACTCCGCTATGTTCCAAATACAGCGCTAAAACAAAATAAAAATTACACAAAATTGTGTGATTATTTTAATGCAATTTTAAATACCTTTTTTATGTAATCTTTATGATTTAAGTAATAAACTTCGTTACTTATCATATAATGGATAAACTAAAGTAAATAGTAACATTTTACTATAAAGTAGCATCTCAACTACATACCCATTTGTGCTTGATACATGAAGTTCAGTGAGACTGAAAGCAGTTGAACGAGTTTATGATTAATTTCTTAATCGTTATATCACAAGCGGACAGCTTTCTCTCACAATTTACACTACATGAAGTATGAAGTTGTATTTCTTATCTAATGTTTATATCGAGAACATCCTGTTCTTGATGGTTAGTCTTTCTTTGTTTCAGTATTTTATTATACACCTACGTTTTATAATATAAGCTATATATATCAGCTTCACGCTGTAACCCGCACACAGCAGGGTAGACAGAGGGAACCTAGTGTTAAGACACTCAGTTTCCCATTTTCTGCCGAATGCGTGCGTGCGTGCGTGTTGAGTGGCAAAACTCAACGCCGCGCTTTGCCTCGACACCAAAGCGAAGAATTGGAAATATAAATTCAAATAAATATTTCATCTCCTTGAGTGGGGATCGAACCCACAACCAGTCGGTTCTACAGTCACACTTTGTGCCTCTGCGATACGACTGGCCTCTCTTTATGTTTGCAATATATAAAAAGTTGAGGTAGTCGTATCGAAAAGTCAAAAGAGTGAGGCTGTAAATGCAATGGTTCGATTCCCGTTCGGGATACCGAAATATTTAACATTTCCATTTCCTTGTTCTAGTGTAAATACAAACCGTGGTGTAGTTCATCTCGAAATCTCAGCGGAAAATGGGGAATGGAGTGTCTGAACACTATCTTTTGTTTATCGTGTTTATGCATGGATACAGTGTGAAGCTAAAAAAAATATTTCAATATAGAAACACATTAAAAATATAAAAACCTCAATGGAAATTGCAATTCCGCTTGTGCAAGCGCAAACATTCAAAGTAAACAGCATTGTTGACAATAGAATAGTGTGTCCTATAATGAGAGTAGTCACGAATTTAATGAAATCTTTTAACGGGATAAATCGCTTTATGTGAAAGTCTGTAACGTAATACGTATCGCCTCCAGAATTCAACGGAAAGTGGAGAGCGGAGTGTCTTAACACTAGGCCTCCTCTGCCACCCCGCGGCATACGAAATATAGCGTGAAACTTAAGAAAAATTGATAACAAACAGCTATTAATTCCACTCTAAAATTTGCATCGGCGTAGATTAGAATGTTTATCATAATATACCTATTCATATTTATAGATATATCAAATCGGTGTTATGTATTAGTAATGGCCTGTAATGTATCGTTTCTAATAAAGCACTTTTAATTGCTGCTCTTATCACGTGAACGTAGTTATCGGGCGTAACAAACTAACAAGCTGATATTAAATTTAGCTGGATATCGTTTTGAATTCAGTTGTTATTTTATATAGCTTCAGGTTTATCCCGTTTTTACTATGCTAGGCAGAGGCAACCTAGTGTTAAGACACTCCGTTGCCCACTTTCCGTCCGATTTTCGAGGTATAGCGTGTTGGGTGGCGGAACCCAACTCCGCACTTTGTCTTGTTACGAGCTCACAACCATTGCGTTTATAGTCACATGCGTGTATAAATATGTCTCTGAAAGTCTAGTAGTCGTTCTCCGTTCAATTCTTGGATTTCAAGATTACGCGTGGGGTTTCTACATATTTCCTCTTCTAAGAAGACTGAACCAAAAATTATTATAGATATACGTTACCCTGAACAGGAACAGAACCCATTACTGCTGCTCTTACACCCATAGCGTTGTAAAAGTAAATATCAAATTTGAAACACTACGAAACCAGACGAATATTAAATTAAGTAAACAGAACATGCTTGATATGCTAATTGGCTTCATTGTTAGCATTCGCTATTATTCCATTTCTAATCTATTGTATTTACATTACCATCCTTTATTACTTTACAATTTTATATTTTTTTAATAAATTATAATTTTTTTATAGTTTTACGCAGAATCTTGCAAGTAGGCAGAGGGAACCTATAAACTATAGCTAATATACTCAGTTCCCATTGAGACACTTCCATTCCCAACTTTCGACCGAATTATTGAGGTATTGCGTGTTATGTGGCGGAACTCAACGCCACGCTTTGCCTCGATACGTACAAGGGAATTCATTCCCTTGGTCTAGTAATTGAATATTAAATATTTCATTCTCGAGTGTGAGATTGAGGGTCTGACTATTTATTACATCCTTTATTTTTAGAGTACCTAGCGTATTTTTTTCGATATATCCAGGCTTATCAATTTAAGCTTGAAAAGAGCTGAGCGATGTGTGATTATTTTTAATTCAAATTACATCGTGAAAATTTTAGAGAACCATTTCTTTCAATATCTTTTATTATCGTAAAATCTATTTCGAAACTTAAAAAATCCTTATCCTTGGGGGTCCAAGATGGAAGGCTTGCTCGCAGCGACCCCTGCCAGCCCTTACGAG
>DWAN01005287.1:0-11373 GCA_018230445.1 Heliconius hewitsoni
TACCATCAGGTGACCCGAACGCTCGTTTGCCGTGTCTTTTCCATAAAAAAAAATTGCTTTCCACAGTGGGGCATGTATATCAGTCCAATTTTTTCAAAAGATGGCGACTTCCCGCCTGAACTGAAAAATAATATAGCTAACAAAAGCTCAGTGCAAGGCTTTCGTAGATCATTACTCCCAAGTTTTTCCAGAGATGAAGGAGAATATATAAGAGTATCTTCAGATTTCTTTGGTTTAAATACATATACAACAAAAACAGCACATCGAAAAACAATCCAGATAGCCAAATATAATATGGCGTTGAATAATAATTATGCTTCGAATATACAATTGATCAAGAATTCTTCTTGGCCTCAAGCATATTCATCTTGGCTACAGGTATTCTTAACTTAGTTTGTTTAACTTTATATTTTGTATCTTCATTTTTAAGAATTTATTTAATTGAAATTTACTCCTCCAGGAAGTCCCATGGGGTTTCATGAAAGTTTTAATAGAAATCAAGAAACTATATAATAATCCAATAGTGTATGTAACAGAAAATGGTTGGTCCACATCCAGTGGTTTAGTCGATAATGACAGAATTCATTATTTAAGAAGTTGTCTCAACGCTTTACTAGACGCGGTTGAAGAAGGATGTAATATCAAGGGTTTCACAGTTTTCAGTTTGATGGATAACTTTGAATGGTTTAGAGGATACACATAAGATTTTTTTTTGGTAATTTTATTTTGTACAAGTTAATTTATAATCATGCTTTTTTACTTCATATACTTTTTATTATTCTTCCGAATCGAAGCCAGAACTGTCACGTTTATAATGTATTATGTACTTAACATTTGTGTGTCCATTTTATTATTCTAAAAATATATTCTGCTTGGTGGTAGTATTATAATTTATTAATCTTTATAATTTTTTTCAGAGTTAAGTTTGGTTTGTACGAGGTTGACTTTTCTGATCCAAATCGAACAAGAGTGCCAAGAAAGTCTGCATTTGTATACAAGGAGATAATTAAAACGAAAGCTTTAGATCTCAACTATGATTTGAACATTACATCAAATAACATTTAAAATTGAATTATTTATTTAAACTTTGTAGTCTCTAAATAATTAAAGTAATTTAAATTGTAAAAATTTTTATAATCATGATTTTTTAAATATTTTATTTTAAGTATTTTTTTCTTAATATACATTTTTTAATTTATTGCATTTATATTATTTTATTTATTGCGTTTATATGTTACGTATTTTTAAGTTCGGTATTTCAAATTAGAATATCTTTAGAGTGACAAGTGTTTTAGATATTTTTCACATTTTAAAACAATTACACAATATTTGTGATCAAAATAAAAAAAATGTTTTTTTTTCTACATTTTTAAAGTGTTATTCCACATTTTTCTATATAAGTATAAATCAAATTTAATTTTTTAAATTTTATTTAATAATAAACATCATTCATAATTATTTTTAATGATAACATCACTATTAACAAAGAAAGAAATCGATACTATAATTGTATAAAGCGCATCCCTAACGTCAAAATTAGTTTGTTTATGTGTCACATGCCACTTTCTATACGTCCACACTTCACATTTTCTTTCTTTATTTTAATGGAAAATGTGTGATTTAAACGACAATCCTATTAAGATGAGTGTTAAGTGGAATGGAAAAGAATATGAAATACCTGAATTATCGCCATCGGATTCAGTAGCAATGCTAAAAATTGCAATCGAAAATGCTACTGGGGTTCGACCGGAAAGACAAAAACTTCTTAATGTTAAGTTCCAGGGTAAATAATTAGAATTAATTTAAAAAAATATATATTTTTACTTACATAATTATATAAGAGTTATGTTTTTGATTACAATCAAAATAATTAGAGCAAAGTAACATTATTTTAAAATAAAAATGCATCATGTTTCACCTGCTTTTTAAATTATAAAAACAATAGCATAAACATAAACAGTAAAGGATTTATTGTCGTTATTCAAACAGACTCGCTATTTTACTTTAGTTCAATCATAATAAATTTCAGTATTTCACCTACAATGAATTTACCTACTTTTATATTAAATATATCTTTATTGATTAGTGTATCTAAAACTAATAATTAAATAATATATTAATATGAATTGTATGGTTCATTTATACTAAGACTTTAAAGTAACTTAAATGCCTTTTTTGTAGAAAATGTATTAAATAAATATAATATAATATTAATAATTAAAAATAATTTTGAAAGATAAATTTACTTAACATTAGTAAATGTATCTTTCTATCTAGTAGTAAAATAAACTTTTCATATTTACATTCATATACTGTGATGCTCTGCAAAAATAGAGGCCATCACTCTATTTTTTTCTCAATTAGTATTAATTTTTACTATATCACCCAAGGTATATATCTCCAATTCATCATAGGACAATTTATTCCTTTCTGAATTAGACACACTATTGTTAAGTATTAGAACTTAATGCTACACTTTATCTTATTACTGGTGAAATTAATCTAATTGACTCCTCTAAATGAGAATCAAACCCATTATATTTAAATTCAGATTTTGTGCCACAATAGTCTTTAAGAACAAGCTATAATATGTGGCTTCAAACTTGTTGTCAAATAGAAATAATTGAGAGTTGTAATGACCAAGGGTGTATCTAGAGTTTTTTTCTAAGTGGGACCTGGACTTTAGCTATGAACTGATATGTTCATGTAAATGTTGTTTTTAATTAATAATCAAAAAAATTGTTACATCAAATGTAACATTTTTTCTTAGTTATATTTCTGGGGTGGGCACCAAATTCTAAGATGGGCACAATCCGTCCAGCCCCCCCATACCTACGCCTATATATACACCTTTACCCTTGTTGGATAAATGGACTATCCAATTCACAAAAGAATTATCAATTAAAACCAAGCTTAACTAAACACACTCTTTAGCTATAAAGCTCATTGTAAAATCACATTATAAAATGTGATAATAGCTTTTAAATATTGTTTCTTAAAAGAAGTTCAATTACAGGTAAAGTGGCCACAGACAACTGCACTTTATCAGATCTGAATCTAAAGCCAAATCTTAAGATAATGATGATGGGTTCTTTGGAAGAGGCAATAGAAGGTGCCAGAACAAAACCAGATGTGGGTGATGAGGTTATTAACGATCTAGATATTGAGGAGGAGGAGGTTGATGTTGAAAATCAGGAGGTAATTTTTTTGCAGTATTTTCCTTTATTTTAGATTCAGAGAGTATTTCCTATATAGCAAGGTAAGCAGAGGGAACTTAGTGTTCAGACACTCCATTCCTCATGCAATGCCCAAATTTTGAGACAGTGATCATAATGATTAGAAAGATAACATAATATATGAATATGTAAAGAATAATAAACATGATTATTTTCTTACAGATATATTTAACAAAAATAAACAAAAGGGTGAAAGATTACAAAATAAACATATTAAATGAGCCGCGGGCCGGCAAGAAGCTGCTTGTGCTAGACATTGACTATACACTATTTGACCATAGGTCTGTAGCAGAAACTGGTAGGTGAAAAGTTGTTTTCCATTTTATGAATATTAATAAATTAATAAATCTTATGTCATTCTCATATTAATTATGCTTATTAATATTTTTTTGAATCAAATCAATAAAACTTAATTTTTTTAAATAAATTATGGTATACCAAATTAGTTCATTAAATGTTATTATAATCTATTTCTTTTCTAACTTATTTGTTTTTCTAATAATCTACTGAGTATATTCAGTAATTTTAGCTACAGCAATAATGTTAATGTATGACATTTCTTTATTTTTGGAAAAAAATGTACTTACTACTATTGAAGATCTAAAGAGTTTATTTGAATTGAAAAATAGCCAGTCCACTTATCAAAGAAGGGCCACTAAATTTAAATCAAAATATTCTTTATTCATTTATAATATTACAAATACTTGCGTTTCCCACTTTCCGTTGAATTCTGAAAGCATTGCGTGTTGTATGATGGAAATAAATGCCGTGCTTTGCCTGGTTACCAGAGTGAAGAAATGAAAAAAATATTACATATCTCTTATTACCTAGTGGGGGAATAGAACCCACAACAGTCGCAGTCTTGTGCACTACGCCACGTCGGCCTCTCTAATTTCTCTCTACTTTTGAATAAAATTATTTGATTTTATTTGAGTTGTATTTATTTATATTATAAAACTTCCAGGTTACGAGTTAATGCGACCGTTCCTTCACGAATTCCTAACATCTGCATACGGGGACTACGACATAGTCATATGGTCGGCGACAGGAATGAAGTGGATAGAGGAGAAAATGAGGTTATTAGGTGTTTCAACGCACCCGGACTATAAGATTATGTTCTATTTGGACTATTTGGCTATGATCACTGTGCATACAGCCAAGTATGGAACTATTGATGTAAGTTTTTCGGATTGTGATAAACGTCTGTGAGTTTAATTCCCACTTTAGGAATGTATTATTTTTAATATTCCAACTCTGATAAAACAAACTGGAGCGTTTACGCTATACATCTCGTAATGTGGTGACAAGCGGAGAAAAGATTGTCTTAACATTGAAAAGAATAAACTTATATAATGGGATAATATTATAATTTTTTGGCCTATTAAAAATATACGTACCTTTAAGAAAACATATAAAAATTTGAACGTAGCAGAAATCGTACCCGTACCGTCTCTTGGAAACTGTCCACGGACGGTCTTGTAGGGTGTTTAAGAGACGCAACTTAAAAGTTTTGTAGGTTTTAAGTATTTCTCTTTCCTAAGTGTGGAACTAAACAAAAAATTTTTAGACAATAATTTTTCCCGAATAATGACAGGTGTAAAAAAATTGTAAAACTCATAACTAATGTTTAATTATATTCATTTATAGGTAAAACCACTCGGCGTAATATGGGGTAAGTACCCACAATACAGCTCAAAAAACACTATAATGTTCGACGATATCAGAAGAAATTTTATTATGAATCCAAAAAGTGGTCTCAAAATACGACCATTTAGACAGGCCCATTTAAACAGGGAAAGGGACAGGGAATTATTACATCTATCGACTTATTTAAAAGATATTGCGAGTTACTGTGACGATTTTGATTCGCTCAATCATAAAAGATGGGAGAAATACAAGCCGGATAAGAGGACTCATCATGCAGGCAGTAAACGAAAGGCAGAGGATAGTCCGTCACAACCAAAAGATTAATAATTAATATTAAATTAAGTTTTTTTATCTTCTTTATTATTATTCAAACATAAAAAAAATCTAAAGAATTATTCAGTGCGATATTTAAATATCGATATTTTTTATTAAATGAATATGAGAGCTCCTTGAATTATTAAATAATAAACCTTATTGCTTAAAATAAATAACTCTTTTTTATCATACCAGTTAATTTATTTAAAAGTTAT
The DNA here is from genome assembly GCA_018230445.1 of Heliconius hewitsoni. NCBI lineage: Eukaryota > Metazoa > Arthropoda > Insecta > Lepidoptera > Nymphalidae > Heliconius > Heliconius hewitsoni. Next base: position 5,414 of record DWAN01005287.1, read on the forward strand.
TGTGGATTATTGTAACGATTTTGATGCCCTTAATCATAAAAGATGGAAAAATGTACAAGCTCGATAACTCATAATGCGAGTAGTAAAAGGAAGACAGAGGGTACTCTGTCACAACTAAAAATTGAATAATATAATTTAGGTTTTGTTTCCGTATTTAATATTTAAAAGGGCTCTTTTTGTATTACGCTAGTTGAAACTTTAATTTTTGTGTTAAAAAAATTATAAATCTGTCATTAAATAAAATTAATATTATTTAATACTCTTAAAAGAAAGTTGAGGTAATATTTTTCATTTGAGATTTTTTTAAATTTTCATTTCAATATGAGATAAAAATTATAAAGTAATGTAACTGATCGCTTAAAGACTGGAAAAGACTTGTATTCACATACCATTAATGTTTTGTAATTTCATTATAAAAGAAAAAACAAATAAATAGAAAAAACCACTCATAAATTTAACGTTATTCTATTTATATTTATTTTCTCTCTAATTACCAATGTAATATATTATACACCATAAAAAATATTATTAATTTTAAATTTGTAAAATTGGCGTGGAGATTTTTATAAATTTTTTTTATTTATCTTAATTGTGTTATAATTAAAATTATATGTAACATTTTATACATAATTCTTTTACATTACACAACCTAGAGACCTACTGAAATAAATTTGTACCACACCAGTGTTGCTAGCTTTAAGAATTAGTAAATATTAGCTCAATTAACCAGATATTAACTAGAACTATAATTATAACCGTATTAAATTTTACTTCTCGATAATTTTATTCAATACGAAACTACATGTAATGTAAAGAAATACAAAAAATATATGATTAAACTTTATGTTACTGAAACATTTGACTAATTTTAATAGAATGCTAGAATTGTTTTTTATGTAACTATTTAGTCAAGTATCTTTGAATATTTATTAAAAACATTTCATTATTTATTTATTATCTTTATAAAACTCCCAATTATTGAAATCATGTTCTTCCAAATTTATTTTACCTATCTTCCAAGCATACTCTTCAAGCTATATTAAATTATAAACCTTTTTACGCATTTACTAATTGTATTTGTTTTATTATATTATAGTCAAAAAAACTATAATACAGTCAATTTAGTCGGGCTTAGTTTTGTTGTAAAATTTTTTGGCATTCAACCAAACAAAATTGTTTTACAAAATACTAATTGCTAATTTGTCTACTTAACTCTTTGCTGACAAGATATAGAAAATAATAAGATATTTGTTTACTTCATTTTTATTATCAGTCAACTGATAAATGAGCAGACTGTTTTAAAATTGGTATAATAAGAACTTTTTATACAAAAATATGTACATCGTAAGTGTTATTATAAACAAATAGTACCATTAGTGTGTATAGTGCCTTGAAAGTTTTTGTGTAGATTTTGTAATTTGATCAAAACGAATGTCAGAATAAATAAGCATTTATTAATATTTCTTATAACTTGGAATCGTCTAGAAATGTAATTTGTTATGAAGAATATAAAATTTGTGTATAATTTATTGTGAAAAATAAAAAATGAATCTGCTTCTTCTTGCTTCGTTTTATTTATAAAAATTTAAGTCCTTTTAACATTCAAATAAAATAATGCAATTTCCAACATTTAATTATATGTATTAATTTTATATTCAAATTAAACAGTTTGACCTGTTAATTTAAAAAAATGCTATTTATAAAATTAATTTTCGAAGGAAACACAATTTTTTATCACACATCGAAACAAATGAAGGAAAGAACGTTTTTCGCCGAAACCAAAAGAGAAAATTTTACATATATTTATAATAAATTTGTAATTAAAAAATGCTACGGTGGATATTACTACGATTTTATACTAATACTAAATGTGTATATACTGGTCGAAGATAAGGAATACCAAAGCTGTATGAAGAATGAATTTAAGCTTATCCTAAAAGCAAAATTATTTTATTAACGGAATAAACAAAATGTAGCCGCACTGACAACACTACTGACAACTAAAGTCAAAGTTTGTTTCAAAGTTCATCTACTAAACAGCAAATTCAAACAGCTAAATAATAAATTTTAAAAAAAAAATAAGTTTCACATTCACACTTCACTTCATTCATACCATAGGAGTAGTTCTTCGTAGTGCGCTGCTTTTTTACTCATTTTATTTATTTTATGTGAGAAAATAGCCGGTGTGCTTAAATAATAACTAGAATATAATATTTGTAAGCAGAAAAGTGTACATTTGTTTTATAAATACGTTGTTATCTTATAATTTGTGTACATACTAACTGCTTACACAACAATGTAAGAATGATAAGAGATACATTAACAAAAATATTAGACTGAATTATATATAGGTTAACTGTATTTAAACAATATTTATAAGTTAAAAATGTCGGCAATAACGTCCCAACCGCGTCCAAATGAAATGTACAATATCGTGTCAACTAACGAAAGCGAAACAGGAAATAATGACGAATTATTAGGGCAGGACGAACATGATGAAAAAAATAAAAACAAAGTAGATAATACTGAAGATATCGAGAGTGTTATGGAAACCTGTTGCTGCCCAGAACCATGCTGGATTTTTGAGTTTTCTAATTCATGTTTTGAATGTATCGCCAGCTGTATACATAGTTGCTGTGAGGACTACTCTAATGATAACATTGTTGATGGCAGTGGAGGTGACAACTGTGATGTAGATTGTTTTGATTGTTTTAGTAAGTGCTCTGATGACTGATTGCCAAAATATTTTATATTCGGGAACCTCATGCTTTTAATGTGACCTTCCTCAAGTATGTGAATTTGTTTGTGGTCAAACATAGTGTTTGCCACATCTATGTTAAATGACTATTGTAATTGATTCAAAATGAATACTAAACATTTTGTTATTCAGTTTCTAGTATTTGTTTTGTCTCCTGTTTTAATTTAATTGTGATAAGATTTAAATAATAAGGAAAATATATTAGATGGCCCAAATACTGAGCCAAGCTAAGCTTTCCATAACTCAACTGTCATGTTGCATGATGAGGAGCTCAGAACAGTACCTTGGGAGTCGCAATCCAAGTGTAAATATAAGGGACCCTTTTTAAATGCATGTTATACTTCCCCATTGGAGCTCCTCTCTCAACAATACCAAATCCAAAATGAGAATTCAAAGTGTGTGCTGGAAAATAAGTAATGATGGTTCTAGATGGGACGGGACAAGCTTTAGCAAATTTTACTCAGATTTTCATGTTATGCGTTTTATTCCTACTTCTACTGTGTACAAATTAACTTAAAAAAAATACTGGATCAGTTAAGACTGTTAATAATTATAATAATTAATGCTAACTATCATATTATATAAGTACTTATCAAAATATGAAATTAAAATTGAGAATATTATTTTCCTATTATTATATCAATGAGCATGGTTTACAAATAAAATATTTAAGACTTATTTGCTTGTATGTAATAATCATAGTCAAACACATAATTATTATTTAAAAAGCAAAACTTAACTGTATCCTTATAATGTGTTATTAAATAAATGAACAATGTTTAAATAAGAAAACTAATATAATATTTTGATACATAATATATTTATTACATCTATTGTTGATATTGTATAATAAATATTTCATGTTAGAACCTTTGTTTTATTAAAATATTTTAGATCCAGTGGGATATTGTCTTGTTGGAGACAGATTGATTAAAGCCTAAAGGTTCATTTCCTCATAGCAAAATGAGAAAAAAAAATTAAAATGATTTTCTTAAATAGATTTAAAATATATATTTATCGCACAACAAATAATTATGTAATTGGTGAAAATAAAACAAATATACGTAACATATCTACATATATTTCCACATCAATCACAATTCAATAAAATGACTAGACACCGACAAGTTATAAGAATCCATTAAAGTAAAACGAAAATACACCACTATTGAGTATTTATAAATAATAACTTAAAATGTTTTAACTAATTAAGCAGTTATCTTAATTACAAAACAACTATCGCACTAAAACCAAACTAATGACCATATTTTAGAGAAAGATAAAAATTACATATAATAGTTATATAAAATTCAATAATATCTAATATTATAATGTGACATGTAAACTTTTTAGAGTGATGATTTATAAATTTACACTCTATTTCTATGAATTTACTTATTATTTTTGCAATTTTGGCTAACGATAAGCAAACAAATCGTTTATAAAAATATTATTATGTCGCGGTTTGATACGAGATGTAGCAGGGTAGAGGAGCCTAGTGTTGAGACATTTCGGTCCCCACTCTCCGCCGAATTCTGGAGGCATTGTGTGTTGAGTAGCGTATCTCCGCCCTTTGTCATGACACCAGAGTGAAAAAATTAAAATATTAAATATTTCGTGCCCTCGAGTGGGAATCGAATTCACAACCGTTTATCGTCATACAGTTGTGTCCCTGCGCCACGACTGGCCTTATCGAATCTTAGGTATTTCTTTATCTATTCATGTTTCGTGTAATAGGATCGATAGAATTCTACCCCGTACTGGTTTAACCTTTTCTATTTAAACACTAAGCAAATTCTTAAAACAATACTAAGAATACTTTGAAAGCTTTACAAAATATGACAAATTATATTGAACTATGACTTATTTCTATCAATTATACAATTATTTTCTTTGTTGATAAAAGATCTCTTTTAGTAAACAAGAATATATTAATTGAGGCAAAATATATTATAGAAGTTGCGAAATTTGCTTTTTTTAATAATGTTAAAATTTATAAAATAACTAGATTCTAAATGAATCGTATTTTATAGGAACCACACATATGAATAATTTATTTTATAGACATCTATCTAGATTTTTATTTTACTGCACATCAAAGTGACTTTATTTTTTTTTTATAATTAACAATTTAAATGTGTTGTTTTTAATTCAAGAAAAAACATATTTATAGTTATTTATAATTTTAAGATGATTGAAAGAAAGAAAGAATAATTTAATTATTTTCTATCGAATAATTTAATTGGCTATAACACTGAACAACTTCTAGAGACTTAATTTCCGCTACATCAAAAATTCTAATACATATTTTTTTTATAAACATATTTAGATATCTAAATACAACAATTGATACCAACTATTTAATTTATATAAATGCAATTATGAGGTTTTTATTATAACAGCGATATATATGAAGAGGATATTTAATAATTATAAATAGATTAAATAAATGGATAATTTCTTTGCTATTGACATAAGTAATTATTGAAACTCGGGATTTCAATTTCTATGCCAATGAAATAGGTTTTATATGAATGTAATTTTGATTACGCGAATTTATAATTATCTTTATATTTTATTACTATACACTTTATAAATGTTATTGACTTTTTATATGTGATTAATGTGTGTGTGATTAGCGCCAAACAAACTCTTCAGCTTAATGGTATTAAAAAATAGATATTTTATTAACATTTAGAAAGAGAAGTCGATATTTTAATATTTACAGTTAGTTTTATGATTGGTAAGGGAAAATTGACACTATAGTGCCGGTCTCTGTTCGTCCTCGCTCCAATCTCTTATTGTTGTATGAGAAATATTCTTATATGTGTGATTGGAACGGAATTTAACTTGAATTACTGTACGAATGTCCTCTGTTTCTCTATATGAGAATATTTATAACACCGAGATTGGGTCGAGAAAGAATCGTGACACTTTAGTATGAATTCGCCCTAGGACTATGATAATAGGTACAATGCGATATTCAACGTGATTATTAACTCTATTATTAATATTTATACTAGAATTTTTATATAACCATAAAACTCAATAAACAATGTTATATTGGAATGAAGTATTGAACTATCTAAACACTAAACATATTTTATACATAACGGCTTTAGTTTACTTATTATATTATAGCTGAAAAATATTTTTATATATATTTTAGTTTATGCAAGTACCAACATTATTATAACTAGAA
>DWAN01005288.1:0-11372 GCA_018230445.1 Heliconius hewitsoni
TATATATATATATATATATATATATATATATATATATATATATATACATATTTTAACACATACATACAAACATACATAAAAAGTATCTCTAACGACACGTTTAATAAGTTAGATCAGTAAGCCGCTAAGCCCCGCTTATCCCATGATAACGACGGGTCCACTCTGTTTTCATTACTACACCGACTAGTTTTCTCGTTCTAAATGGTCCATAAACATTGCCGCAAATAGGGTAGGTAGGAACAAAGTTCCTAGCAATAATCTTAGGCTATGTGAGCTTTCTTGGAATTACTTCTGGAGTGCTGGATATGATGTCTTATATATATATATATTTTGATTCATTGTCTCTCTGGTCTGTTTTCTGGTCTCTATTTAGCAGGTTGGTTACATAGATTTGATGTTAAAACAGTCTGAATGTGGAGAATTTGGGGACTCAGCTCCCAAGTTATTCCTCCGAGTGGGAATTTAATTCACAATTCACTTTCTATTCTCACTTTTTTTGTAATAACAAAAAATCAAACAAATATCTCCATTAAAATGTAGAGTCAATTTTTAAAGGCAGCATTTAGTTGTAGAACTTAACGCCAAACTTTTCATAAGAACGAAAATATAAGAAGGTTAACCCTCAAGTATCATAATCATAAGCTTAAGCTTAACCTTCAACCTACGTACCGCTGTCGGTTACAATAAAGTAAGTTACGTTGGATTTTATAATCAAACACATATTGTACGGATTAGGACAATCTTTGGAGAACTGGGTGACCTTTCATCAGGTTCTTTCTAAATAATAGATGTATATACTTAGCAAATACTATTGTACAGATTTACAATTTCGTTTTTGTAATATGTAATGTTAAAAACCCGTTTCTTACCGTTTGAGACAGACAGCTTTTACTAGTCTGGGCTGGCAAGAACTGGAGGCTGCCGTCATCATCATCATCATCATCACTCCAAATACTTCCAACTATCAGTCACTCAGTGACGAGAGAATTTTATATATAAATTTTATATATAAATTTGACACATCTAGCATTCCTAGATCCGCCCTTTAAACTTAATAAGTGAGCTTTCGTTGGGATAATCTGACAAATTTTACGTCTCTTTGATTACTTTCAACTGTTCCCGTTACTCATAACGTGCCTTCATAGCATCTTAGTTCTGAAATATATGTGGGACTTATGTAATGTCAGTGTAGTGGTTAATTAACCTGTGATTGTTAAGAAGAGTAGTTAGTAGGTTTAAATCATTATGATAATAGAACATACAAAGTTTAGATGTTTAGAGCATTTTCACGCGCTTAGCTATTATTTGGGCGTGCCACATTTTGACTCGTTACCAGAGCGAAAAAATGGCGTTTACAAACACAAGCATGTACCTCTGCGTATTTTATCTATATTATTTACATAAGTACATATTAAAGACTGCTTCGTAGACAAAGCATAGCGTATACTGCTGTGGCTGTAGGAGACTAAAACTAGTTCTTTAAAAAATTTTGAGAAACACTAAGAAAGTAATTCCCGAAGATCCTACAAAATACAAAAGGCATATTTCATTTCACAGCCTACACAAGCGAAGCTCAAGCTCTCATATTTTAGAATATTAGCTTCACGTTGCATCTCGCGAATCTGGAAATCTAGTGTTAATACACTTCGCTCCCATTAATACGTGAGTAAATGCAAATATGAAATATTTTCATTGCTAGAGAGGAAATTGAACCTACGCCTTAAAGAATATTCGGAGATTATATTATTTCTCGCCGATTTTGAACTTACAATCATCTTGTTAAGCTATACACGTTCCTCCCAAACAAATAAAATTTCATAATAGAATTACAGTTACATCTCAAATATAAATCTTTTCCTAGATTGTATTTTGTTTGATATTTATTCAGCGTTAAATTTTATCACGGATTCTTTGGGAAGTTATTCTTAACTGCCATATTGTTTATTGCTAGTGACTTCAACTCTTTTAAAAATATCTAAAGTCGAAATAAGTTGGAATTTCATATTGGATTTTTTGGGTTGCCGTGGAAATTTCGTCAATAAAAATCCCTACATTGTGGTTGTCGTGGCGCAGGGGCACAAGAGTTTATGCGTAAAAAATAGTATTTGAACAAGTAAGGTACATTAGACCTATATCACAATAGTTGACCACCAAATTAAAATTAAATATAATAAGATGAAATCTAGAATTGAAATACTCTTTTAGAAAAAAGTACAGACTTTACTCCATAATTCGAAACATTACATATTATATGGTAGAACTTAACGCTGCACTTTGTCTACCGGAAAGTAGACTAGAAATAAAACTAAACTACATTTAAATTAATATAAATATTACACATAGACAAAACAGACTAAATTGTACAATACTCCAGAGCTATATAACTAAATATGTTAGTGCAAGGTTTCTTCATATCAGCGTCATTTGTCACAACGACTGCCAAGAGCAAGTGTTAATAACCGACCGTGGCAGTGTTCCAGAAGGTAAGTTATTTGACTCTCTAGGTACATACAATATAAAATAGAAATACGTATGTTTTCGTTTGATTTTGTTAATTATATATTATAACCGTTATCCGCTGGAGAATGGGAGTAGAATAATACGGACGGAGTATCCTAACACTACATTTCATGTTCTCTGTGCTTACCGTTTTTTTACATGCGGGGTATAGCGTGAAGCTAAAAAATATATATTTAACGCTGAATCCACTTGGGGTATTGCGTGTTGAGTGGCGGAACACAACGCCGCGCTCACCTCCTTACCAGAGCGAGGGAATGAAAATTTAATTCCTTCGAGTGTCAATGGAACCCACAACGCGCCTACAGTCGCATGTTTGCCTGCGTCTCGATAGCCTCAACTTGTTACTTCTACGTTAAAATATCTTGTATAACCTAACTTTATTAAAAAGGAGAAATGCCCAAAAAAAAACAGCCTCTCACACATATACATCATATTTTTATCATAAAAACTTCGAAGGGTGTCTCAAAGTGAAAATGAAAGTTCTTGCCCAATCCGGGGCACAAAATTTTATTGTGGAACTTTTATCTGTCCCTGGAGGTTCGTTTAAATGACACGTAAAGATTGTCTCGTTTGTTCGCCTTAAATTTAAATTATCTTTTGTCGTCCAAATAAATCCTTTTGTTCTTGACGTACATTTTATTGTAGTGAGGCCGTCGTGGAATAGTGGGACGACATCATACACAATGTAAATGACGGTTGTAGGTTCATTATATAAATATAAAATTGTAAGCCACCACTATTATAATAAAATAAAGAACAGAATGTCTTCACACGACACCTTCAAGCTTACTCTGCTAAAAAGAACCCATATGCATGAAGCTAAGATAAGGAATGAGACCAGTCAGCCAGGCCAGGAACAATCCCGTAACTGCAAGCGCGACAGGTTGTGAGTTCTACTTAATTTCCTCCAGTTGGACACTCGAAGAAATTAAATATTTAACATTTTCATTTCTGTGCTCTGGTGTCGGGGCGCAAAGCCTTCAGAATTGGTCGGAGCAGAATGTTTGAACTCTAGGCCTCTACCTATTAGGACTTTGCATACGGGACACGGTGTGAAGCTGAATAAATGAATAAGAAAAGGAAATCATATTTTAATTTCTATCACAACTAAAGTCCTTTAAAAAAAACAAAAAAAAATCACATTTTCAATGGCACTTCCAAAGTTTAGTCTATCAGAGACGCCGCTTTTTGTTGGCCAGTAGTTAGTTACTCGGTGATTAATTTCTGAATTTTCAAGACTTCATCAATTTGAAAGTTAGTTTGTCTTTATGATGAATAATTATATGGCTTTTATGCAAGGGCTTTAATCAGTAGAATTGAAACGAAGTAGCGCTCGATGACTGAAAACTGGGAACTTTTGTTTTTGTCTTAGTCAGTTTATTTATTGTGTAATTTAAAATGTTAGAATTTGAGAAAAAGAAATTATTTAAAAACATGTAAATTCTTATATTATATAAGCGTATAGGAATTTTAACGTAGCCTGACGAGAACGTATGGCTTAGTGATAAGAACGCTTAGAAGGTTTCCATAAGGTGCGTGCATGTTCGTAAGTGGACCACTATGGTCAATTTTTTTATACATTTTCTAAATAATATATTTTTTTAAATTATGGAATAAAGAACTCTTCTGTTGTTAGACAGGGCACAGATCAAACTACGCGGCGTAGAACGCTGAAATTTGTCATTTCAGTTTCTGGGAGTGTAGTATAGGGAGCAGTGACATAAGATTTCTTAAATTGATAGGGTAAAAGAGATAATTTATGTATAATAATTCCCTTCAGTCAAACTTCGTCTCACTGTGCCACAACAACATTGAAATGCTATACTCATCAAGATGTACTAGAAGACGTAAATATACACCAAAGAAGGGAGTCGAATTAACGATCTTTCCAATCCAAACCAACCCAAACTGAATCTCACATAAATGATATACAAAAAAATATTTCATCACGTAGCTCTACATTTTTTTTAAATTAAAAAAAGGCTGTTTCATAAATAAAAATATCGTCAAATACCTTTCTTTAAATTTCAATGTATTTCCGTAAGCACGTCGCGCCGTATTTGAACGTGTGCGTGTTTTAAACAAATCGCCTGGAGCGTTCGCCTCTAATGTTTCTAAAGGGTAGTCGCTGATTTTTACATAAAAATACTCATGCTCACGCTGTGAATGATAGCTACGGTGTCTGTTTGTATGGATTTAACGTGGGCGTCTATCGTACTTTTTTATTATATTTAGGTATCTTCTTTATTAAAATTTTGAAATTTCTATGCAGTTGTTCAATTTTTTTTAGTAAAGTTGATTGTAAGTTTTATAAAACTTTAGTATTCAAATATTGTATTGTTTTAGATTCACGATATATTGTGCAGGTAGCAGGGCAGGTGGAGGGAACCTGGGGAGATAGTGTTAAGACAGTACATTCCCATTAAGACTCTTCCGGTCCCCAGTCTCCGCTGAATTCTAGAGGCCTTGCGCGTTCAGCGAAACTTAATACCACACTTCACCTTCTTACACACAAGGAAATATAATATTAATTATATCGGGTGAGAATTGAATCGTGTTTATAGTCACAACCTTGTACCACCAAGCCTCGTATTACAAACAACACCTATTTAAAATCCAACTAGCGCATATATAAAACGCAAGTTTTAGTAGGTACGTACGTGCAAACGTACCCAGTACTGTGGTTAGTGCACTCTACGCGTAAGCCTTACGCCAGCATTGTCTCAGTTTATCTATGTACATGTAAATACTATATGTTTGAGAGACGTCTGAGTGTTGTTTACTTCAATTTGTATAAAACATCGACACTTTATGGAGTTTAAGCATGTGTTGTCATACATTTTTAGAAAATGGATAAAAAATTGAATCGGATTTCAACCCACGCCTTTTCGATATCGCCCAAGCGTTATTTTTTAAAACTAGAAATTGAGAACTGATAAATATTACTTTTGAATCTTTCTGCCTACGCCACAAGGATCAACAGTCATAACGAGTTCGATATTTGTCCTTGCTGCATAATTTGCTATATCTAGTATTTATCATTATAAATACTAAAAAAATGCCAAATTAATTAGAAAATCACTATTTTCTCTATTTTAACTACAGTGAGTGGGGGACGGAGTGTCTCAACACTTTGTTCCTTCTGCCAAATATTTTGCTTCTGTGGGATAACAGAGTGAAGCTATATATATATACATACATTTCATAGGACAAATTTATATCTAACGGAACAAAAAGCTAAGGCCCGCCAGAGCCCTTTGCACGTAAAGTGTGAATGTTTGAAATTTAAAATTTAATTAAGGCGTAGCGGCGGTTTCGTAAATCCACTAAAGGCGGGACTAGACGGGACACAAAGCAATTTTTAATTGCATCCCCACTGTACTGTACAGTCTTTGACGTTTGCGATTGATTAAAAAGAAAATGTCATGTCTAGAGGTAGGTGGGCGGCTTGTAATGAAGGTGGTAGGCAGAGGGAACCTGGGAGCCTAGTGTTAAAACGCTCCGTTCCTATTCACATGGAATACTGCAAGATAAATACAGGGAACCTTGTGTTAAGATACTCCGTTCACCAAGCTCTGATTGAAAGTTACGTTTTTGTCGTATTACCATAGATTGGGAATCGATCTTACGACCGTCGCATCTACAGACGCTGCGCCAATTTCTAATATAACATAATAGTTAAAATATTGTCATTGTAATTTGAACAGTTCGTGATACACCAAATACTTAATATGAGTTCCAGCTCCTGGGAAATATTCAAATTAAGTCCTCTTCCTCTAGCAGAGAAACCACGGCATTGAGTTCCGCCATTCAACAAGAAATATATGGAAGAATTGAGTGGTTGATGTGAAATACCAGTACCTCAACATCAGGTTCCATATATCAGATTCCATATTGCCTATACCCGGCTATATGCAGGAAACAGATGCAGGGAAGGCACAGAGAGCCTAATGTTAAGACATTTCGTTCCTCATTGTCCGCAGAATTCTGGAAGTATTACGTGTTGATTAGCGGAACTCAATACAGCACTTTGCCTCGACACCAAAGCGAAGAAATAAAAATATCATTTAATTATTTCATTTCGTGCAGTGGGAATGGAACCCACAACCTGTCTCACCACTCACCTCAAGCTACTGGTTATAATTAAAATATATTATAAACAATATATATAGCGCTGCACGACGGCAATGCACCGATTGTTAGAAACTCTAAATGTTACAGCATAAATTGTGAGACCACTCGCGCTACAAAACTTTGGGACATTCTGTCGCTCGCATGTACACGTATTAAAATTTAAATTTATTTATTAATATGTACGAGGAAGTAAGGTTGTAGTCCAGTGTGCAGTGGAAGTTGGTGGGGCCGAGGGTGTGCATGCCTCATGCTGTACATATCGTGAATTTTAAATATTTCCTGCTAATAATAAGTACTCGATTACTATTTATGGCTGAACTCAACACAAAATGCCTCGAAAATCCAGCGGAATGTTGGGAACGGAGTGATCTAACTCTAGGTGTTCACTGCCTACCCTGCCATATGCGGGATACAGGATAAACCTAAGAAAAAAAACATATATAGCTTTAGCAGTGAAGGCGAGTGTAAGTGCACTCATATTTGATCCCCCTTCTTTAGGTCCGTTTAAAATGTAATAAAACATGTATGTTCGCCAAAAATAGCATCCCAAATATAAGTGTGTGTAAGAGGGACTTCAACCGGATCCTTAATCAGAAATTAACCAAACCTACATCAAACTACTATTGAAGTAGAAAAAAAATCATCGAAATCGATTAGCGTGATAATGAGTTATTGGTCCATTTGTCATTCAATTAAAAAAAATCATAAAAATAATTTTGCTAGTCAAAAGTTCTGAGGTTATAAACAAAAAAAATACAATGGAATTGATAACTCCATTGTATTTTTTCTATTTTTACAGAAATCGGTTAAAAATATTAAATATATTATTACTTCAAGCGCGAATTAAACCCACAACTGCCCCATTTACATCCACGCTGTGCCACTGCGCCACGACTGCCCCATTAATACAGGGGCCGTGATTACTAACTTTTGATTTCGAAGTCTCCCAATGAGAAGCAATTATTCGACACATTGATTTATTGTTCGTTTCCCCAACTTTTTGGAGACTTGTCCTCGACTAGAACTTCAGAATTGTATAAAACATGGAGCTATAATAACTTTCTTAGATAATAACTTTTGTATCTAAACGCGATACGGCACGTCTCTGATAATGGGGGAGATTTTTGTTTTGATTGTTTTATGTCGTCTGTCCGTTTATTTATTAAGTTATATGTCAATTTCTAATAATGTGTAGGTAAGTTGTGATGACGAGTACTTAACTTACCTAACATTAGTGTTTACGACTACGACTGGGCAACTCAGTCGTGGCGCTGGTAGGTTATTGATTCGATTTCCACTCGATAAAATGAAATATTTGTTTAAATTTATATTTCCATTTCTTCGCTTTGGTCTCGAGGCAAAAGTGTGGCGTTACATTCTGACACTTAACACGTGATGAACATTTAACATCCAGAATGTAGCGGAAAGTGGGGAACGGAGTGTTTTAACACTAGGTTCCCTCTGCCTACTCTGCTGTGTGTGGGATACAGAGTGAAGCTGATTTATTTTATTTGATTTAAAAATATAGTTTCGAATGTATTTCTACCCCTCGTTCATCGCGAAATAACTTTTATTTTCTATAAAAATATCTATTTATAGATAATAATAATTATTTCGCAATATGTTTTTGATATGAAATACAACACATTTGTATTTTATTGTAAGAAATAAAGATAAAATTTATATTTCTTGACCATGCATGTAAAGTGCAAAGTATAGGTTATGGCAATAGTATCTCAAATGACGAGGTGTAGATCTTGACGGGTTTGGTTGTTGTACTCGTCTTATTTTTATATATAGCAAGATGGTCTATCTTAAGGCGATGCCATTCTACAATATTTACATTTGTTATATATTCTTACATGGAAATGGCAAACGATTTGATGAGGTAAGCATCATCATGATAACGGATACGCTATCATAAATATTTTGTGATGTGTGAATTAATAAATAGAACTTCCAGATTTCTATTTTCGCTGAACAGCTGTAACAAACACACGCACCGAAGAATTATATAATATTACAGAATTTATTAATATTAAAATAACAGCCAATAAGCTAAATAAATAATTAATATTCTTTACTAAATAATTTTTTTACTTCACCTTGTATCCCACATACAGCAGGGCAGGCAGAGGGAACTTAATATTAAGACACTCCGTTCCCTATTTTTCGCCGAATTCTGGATGAATTGCGTGCTGAGCGGCGGTATTCAAGGCTGAGCTTTGCCGCAACACCAGAGCGAAGAAACGAAAATGTACATTTAAATATATATTTTATGTTCTCGAGTGGGAATCGAAGCCACAGCCTGTCACGCTTGCAGTCACACATTTCAAGCCTCTGTGCGACGACTGGCCTCAATACATAAAAAAAATATAATTTCCAAACGCAACACAACTTACTCTTAACATATAAGCGCATATATGGATGTGTCCTGGAACAATGCGTCCCGCTATCTGTACATGGCATCATTGTTCTACAAAAAGTTGGCACTTTCTACTAGATTCAATATTAATAAATATTAGTTTTCTTTATTATTATAGATAACTCTGTTCTACATGACTCTGTACTGTTTTCAGTTTATTTTAGAGGCTTTGCTAGATTTGCTTTGGATTTTTGCTAGCTTATAAGATAATAAAATCTGTTGAGCCCGTCGCGGTCACGTCACGTGCAGTTGTGGGTTCGATTACAACTCGGAGAAATGAAATATTTAATGAGAGATAAATGTGGGGAACGGAAATATCTCAATGGGATACCTGCCTACCCTGCTATATGTGCCGCTGTTGTGTGGAAGACAACGTAAAGCTAATAAAGAATAATAACAAAAATAATAATTGTATTATATATTTGGGAAGTATATTCTGATTGTGACGTGGAAGGGCGAATTTCTGCACGCTTAGCCGTATACAATACAGTGTTGGTACCGACGCTGTTATTCGGCAGCGAAACGTAGGTATTACAGAAGAAGAATTAAAAATCATGAATACCGTGGAGTTGCGATCTATTCGTTGATATGCGGAGTCAGTTTAGCTGATCGAATCCGCTATGAAGAGATACAGAGAATGGCAGATACTAGCGAGGATGTCAAGATGAGAATGAAGAACAACGTGTTCAATGGTTTGTGCACGTCAAGCAGCAGAATGAGTGATTAAAAAGTAGCAAAACAGATTTATGATGGAAGAGTGAATAGTGAGAGAGGTAGAAGGAGACCTCGGTTGATTTTCGAAAACACAGTATCAAAGATACTGGAGGAAGGTCACGTAAAAAGTATGAAGACCCCTCGGAGCGTATATATGAAGACGTTGATGCAAGTTCACGAGGCGCAAAAGATATGTAGACATCGTTGCGTTTGGCGCTCCGGTGTAACTATACAAACATGACTAATAAAAATAATAAAAATAAAAAGCAGGATAAAGCACGCTTTTTACCTAGCGGGGTAAGTTAAATTAAGTTAAGTTACATTAATTATGATATCATCAAGCTTGTCTGCAGAGGAGCAAAGATCTGAATAATCAAACTATTAGCAAATTGTATAGCACCTTGCTTTTAGGATTGCGTATCATAAAGGCAAAAAACGGAACCCTTAAAGAATGAATTAGTTGTCCATCTGTCTGCCTTTCAAGACCATTTATCTTGAGGTCTCGTGCCTCCTCGAGCATTTAAGCTGAAATGAATATAAAATATTCAGGTCTAAGGTTTCTTGAAGCACAAAAAAAAAGAAATATCAATGCAAAATCCAATCAAAAGATATGAGAATATATGCATCGTTTTTGCGTTACCTAGTTATAAAATTAGACACGAACTTAAAATAAAAATAAAGGAAAAAATCTGAAATGTCAAAAGTTATGGATTTTTTAAAGAAAAAATAATACTAACTTATAAATAGTAGTTAATTTCATACAAGACACTCGCAAAGTTAAGTATGTGAACTTTCATAAGTCTTACTTTGCCTATAATCCTGAAATTGGTACCGAACCCTCGATGGGTGAACCGACTCGAACTTGGCCAGTTTTTCTAGTTTTATTTAGCCATGTATTATTTTATTAAAATGTATTATTGGTATTATTATAATTATAGCAAGCAATAATTATATATTATAGTGAATTCTCAATTTTAACCGTTACGGCTTAACTTTATACGTTATTATGCAAATATTTGCAGTCACGGTTAAATACTCAGTTATTAACCACCGGTAATTGGTTTATTAATTTTATATACACTATTATTAAGTAATATGAAAATTCATTTCGTTTACGAATTTTTAATGCAATGTTTGTATGTTTAATTATATAATTAGTTCTGATTTTATATAAATACTATCTTATACGTGCGGCTTTGCCTTTGTGGCGTAATAAAAATAATTATTTTAGGGAACGATTCACATTATAGTTACAGTCACGGTTCGTTTTCAGTTTCAGGAAAGGCATTCCATGGTTGCGTGGCGCGTGGAAGGAAGGTCTTACTAAACCGCACAGTAGTGGAGTGTCACGTTTCCAGGTTGTTTGGATAATATTTGAGTATGTGACGTGCGATTAGAAAACGCGGCGGCAGATGATAGAACAGACCAATTAGTTGCCCAAAACACTTCCCAGGTTAAATGCGTTCGTATTTATTCTGGGAATTCGTGTCGTGTGATCCCGGCCTAGAATAGGATCATCCTGGAACTGGTGGTGTCGTAAGAGGCGACTAAAGTACGTGTGGTAGAGTCTCGTCGCCAG